>PISX010004489.1:0-120802 GCA_004024625.1 Mellivora capensis | reverse complement strand
ACTTTTGGGACTTCATCAAGATCAAAAGCTTCTGCACAGCAAAGGAAACAGTCAACAAAACAAAGAGGCAACCCACGGAATGGGAGAAGATATTTGCAAATGACAGTACAGACAAAAGGTTGATATCCAGGATCTATAAAGAACTTCTCAAACTCAACACACACAAAACAAATAATCATATCAAAAAATGGGCAGAAGAGATTCCAACTCTTGATTTCATCCCAGAACTTGATCTCAGGGTCTTGATCTCAGGGTCTTCAGTTCAAACCCCGTGTTGGGCTCCACAATGGCATGAAGCCTACTTTAAAAAAAATTAATTTAAATTTACTGACTTAAAAAAATGCTGAAATCACTCATCAGGAGTAGCAGTGCCTATTGCAAAATAAAATCAAAATTAAAGACATGAAACTCAGAAAAAGATATCAATTTTTCTTCTTTTTAAAGGTTATAGTCTAGTACTCCTATACCCATACTCAGAATTAAAAAATGATGATAGTTTTGTCATTTTTGCTGTAGTTACTCTTTGTATGCTTAAGTGATTCAAAATTACAAAGATGAAATCCTATGTTCTTCCATCTATGGAGAAAAATTTCTGTACCATCCCAAAGGTAAACCCAATCATTAATTCAGAGCATATCCAGACTCTGTTTTCATGTATTCACTTGCATTTTATTCCAAAACTTGTTTCTTATTAAACATCTATATTTTGGGATCTATGTAGAATTATTTATTCTTTTTAATTGAGATTAAGTTTATTTATCCTGGATTTTAATAAGGGAGATTTGAGTAATTTCCAAAGTTTACTTTTTTTTTTTTTTTAAAGATTGTATGTATTTACTTGACAGACAGAGATCACAAGTGGCAGAGAGGCAGGCAGAGAGAGAGGGGGGAGCAGGCTCCCCGCTGAGCAGAGAGCCTGGTGTGGGGCTGGATCCCAGGACCCTGGGATCATGACCTGAGCCGAAGGCAGAGGCCTTACCTTAACCCACTGAGCCACCCAGGCACCCCCAAAGTTTACTTTTAAAAACAGTGCTATAATAAACATTCTTGGAAAAATTTCCTTATTTCTGGAGTGTATTTTTCTAGAAGCTGAATTGCTAGGTCAGAGAGAATTTGTTTCTTTTCTTATAAGACATTGATAACATTATTTTTTTTATTTAGAATCAATTAATTAACATATAGTGTATATTAGCTTCAGAAGTAGAGTTTAATGATTCCTCAGTTGCATATAAGGCCCAGTGCCCATTATGTCATGTGCCCTCCTTAATGTCCAACAACCAGTTACCCCATCCCCCTACCCACCTCCCCTCCAGCAACTTTCCGGTTGTTTCTTATAGTTGAGAGTCTCTCATGGTTTGTCTCCATCTCTGATTTAGTCTTATTTTATTTTTCCCTCCCTTTCCCTATGTTCATCTGTTTTGTTTCTTAAATTCCACATATGAGTGAAATTATATGATATTTGTCTTTCTCTGATTGACTTATTTCACTAAGCATAATGCCCTCTAGTTCCATCCATGTTGTTGCAAATGGTAAGATTTCATTTTTGATAGGTGAGTAATATTCCATTGTATATCTATACCGCCTCTTCTTTATCCATTCACCTGTTGATGGACATCTGGGCTTTTTCCATATTTTGGCTATTGTGGACATTGCTGTTACAAACATTGGGATGTAGGTGGCCCTTTGGATCACTACATTTGTATCTTGGGGTAAATACCTAGTAGTGCAATTGCTGGGTCATAGGGTAGCTCTATTTTTTTTTTTTTTTTAAGATTTTATTTATTTGACAGAAATCACAAGTAGGCAGAGAGGCAGGCAGAGAGAGAGAGGAAGGGAAGCAGGCTCCCCGCTGAGCAGAGAGCCCGACGTGGGGCTGGATCCCAGGACCCTGAGATCACAACCTGAGCCGAAAGCAGAGGCTTTAACCCACTGAGCCACCCAGGTGCCCCAGAGTAGCTCTATTTTTAACTTTAACAGAAACTCCATACTGTTTTCCAGAATGGCTGTACCAGTTTGCATTCCTATCAACAGTATAGGAGGGTTCCCCTTTCTCCACATCCTCACCAACATCTGTTGTTTCCCAACTTGCTAACTTTAGGCATTTTAATGGGTGTGAAGTGGTATCTCATTGTGGTTTTGATTTGTATTTCCCTGATGATGAGTGATGTTGAGCATTTTTCCATGTGTTTATTGGTCATTTGTCTGTCTTCTTCGGAGAAATGTCTGTGAACAGACACTGATAACTTTGAATGGTTGAATCATTTATGCCTCTATTGAAATGTACGTTAATTCCCTTTTCTCACATCTTTGCCAACACTATTGTTGACTTTGAATTTCTTTTCAGTTTGATGAATATGAAATGCATCATATTTAAATTTGTATTTCTCTGATTACTAGAGAAGATGAACATTTCTTTATGTATTTATAGGTTTTGGGGTTTTCTTTTCTCTGAATTGACCATTTTTCTTTTTCTTTTTTTCCTTTTTTCGTTGTCTTTTTATTTTAGTCACATACCAATCCTCTGAATGTTGATTATGGTGCAGTATTTTCATCTGTTACTTTTTTGGGTTACCATTGTGTGTTGGGTGGTTTCTGTACAAATATTTATATTTCTTATGTATCATAATCTTTCCTTTAGAGTTTTATCTTCTTGTATCTTGTTTAATATATATATTTTTAGATTTTATCTATTTATTTGACAGAGAGAGAGAGACAGTGAGAGAGGGAATACAAGCAGGAGGAGTGGAAGATGGAGAAGCAGGCTTCCAGCTGAGCAAGGAGACCGATGTGGGGCTCGATCCCAGGACCCTGGAATCATGACCTGAGCTGAAGGCAGATGCTTAATGATTGAGCCACCCAGGTGCCCCAGTAAATAATTTCTTAATCCAAAATCCCAAGATATTTTACCCTACAGTTTTAAAGATGTGTATATGTGTTTACATGTAGTAATTTCTCCATTTGAAATTTTTTTGTGGTAAATTTATTCTTTAATCTATATGGCAAGCCAATAGTCTTGATACCATATATTGATATATTTTGTATTTCCTGTGCTGATTTGTAATGATATTTCTATCACATATTAAATCTCCTTTATAATCCTAAGCTCTTGAATCTATTTTATTACCTATTGTCTATCACTGTACAAGTATTATTATTATATCTCAATCACTATGGACATTCCTTTCTCAATGTTATTGTTTTATCAGAAGGATATTTGGCTACTCTTGGACTTTGCTTATGCAAGAATTATGGTAAAAATATGTCAAGTACCAAGATAAGTCCTATGACAATTTTTATTAGAATTTGTATATATTTGTCCTGTTGATATACCAAGTATTTCTGTCCATCATTTCTTGCCATTAATTTCACTTTTTAAAATTGTTCTTCAATAATATTTTGTCATTTCCACCCTACAAGTCATGTATATCTTTCATTTTATTCATTCCTAACATATTATGATTTTTGTTGACATATTTTTTCTATTAAATTCTCTTCTTGTTAGTAATTGTGATTAGAAGCATTGTTGATTTTGTATGATGATCTTGTGTTCAACAATTTTGCTGAACTTGCAAATTCTAAAAATTTCTAAAGATCTCATGGATTGTCTAGTTAGACATTTATGTTGTTTGCAAATAATGAATTTTCTCATTATCTTTCCATTTCTTATCTCATTTTTTTCTTATTTTTCTGCATTGGCTAAAAATTCCAGTATAATATCGAATAGCAACAGGGTCATCCTTGATTTATAGTGGCTGCTTCATCTTTAAGTGTGATTTTTACTGAAGATTTTTGGTGCCATCCTCTATTAGAGGAAATTTATCCTTGGTTTTCTAATAATTTTTTTTATCAAGTGAATTTTTTGCACCAGTGGAGATAATTATATAACATTCTTTTCTCCATTTCTCCATGAATATGGTTATATAGTAAATCACATCTTTTGATTTTTTAATGTTAAGTCATCCCTGCATTGCTAAAATAAATCCTAGTTGATTCTGATACATTATTATTATTTTTAATACAGTGTTGGATCCTGTTTGCTATTGTAAGAGCATTTCTATATCTATATTCATAGTGAGGTTAGCTTATAATTTTATTTTCTTTTACAGTTGTCTGTTTTTTAAACTGTTTTCATAAAATGAATTACATAGCTTTCCCTTTCTCTCTTTTTGCACTTGTCCTCTTTTTTAAAAATTCTGACAGACTTTTCGTAAAAAAACGACTGTCTTGCCTGGGTACAAGGTGGGGTGGGAGGATTTGACTATTAATTTTTTGGTTATTGATTATTCAATATTGTTGAATTTCTTCCTTAAGTCAACATTAGTGATTATTTTATTTTTATTTTTAAAAATATTTTATTTATTCATTTGAGAGAGAGAGAGAGAGAAAGAGCCTGAGCAGTGGGGGAGGCAGAAGGAGAAGTAGACTCCCTGCTGAGCAGGGAGCCTAAGGCTGGACTCAATCTCAAGACCCTGAGGTCATGACCTGAGCTGAAGGCAGATGCTTAACCCACTGAGGCACTGAAGGGCCCCTTAGTGATTATTTTAATCAAAACTTTTATTTCTTTTAAGTTTACAGGTATAATAATATGAAATTTCCCATTGTACTGTATCTGTGTTTTTTTTAACTACTAAAACTTTTTATTTGTGCAGTTTTTTCATTGATTGATGTACTGATTTTTTTTACTGCATTAGCTTTTCCAAATAAATTCTCTAATATTTTCTTGTTTATGTTTGACTTTTTATTAGTTCATTACTATCTGTTTTTTATAGTACCCTACTTTGATCTCTATAGATTTCCTTTAAAGTCTTTAAAAATTTTACTTTTGCTATTTATTCTACATATTTTAAAATTTTCACTTTAATGTATAAGTTATTTGTGGATATGAATTGTAGCTTCCAAATTGTAGCTTCCAAATCTTCACTTTTTAAAAAATTTTTATTCCTAATTGAATTGCTGTAATGACCAAATACTTCCCTTGTGGTCCTTGTTTTACCCGGTTTCCCTATTAATATTGCCCACTTTGTATTTTACTGCCTCCCTCCGTGGTATTCTTATTTTATAGTCAATCATTATTTTTTCCATGCTTTTTCTTTATTATTTTAGAACTTTAATTTTAGAACTTTAAGAAATCTGTTTCGAAATTCAAAATATACAAAAGGGGTCTCTGGTGAGTTTCTCTATTGTTTCCTTTCCTTCTCCTCTGAGGGACCCAATCTTATCAATTTCTTAAGGAAATGGAAGTAGTTAAACAGGAAAACATGTTCCAATAAAGTCCCCAAATACGGATCATTATGGGCAGAGAAAAAGACCCATGTGTAATAAATAATGCCCAATTTGAGAGTATATAATTAACCGAGACATTGTATACATATACAAAAGCACTTAAAATGATAATTGGGACACAATACATGCTCAACCAATGGAAAAGATACACATGGTGTTAATTATTATTAATAAAAGAGTATTATTACCATTGTGTGTTCTTAGCTGGATAATTGTTGAGAATATAGCCTTATTGTCAGACACTCCTGGTTTAAAATGAGTACTTTAAAGATTTACTTATTTATTTCAGGGAGAGAGAGCACACACAAGTGTGATGGGGTGAGGGAGAGGGAGAGAATCTTAGGCAGACTCCATGTTGAGCGTGGAGCCCCACACAGGGCTCAATCTCACGACCCTCAGATCATGACCTGAGCCAAAAGCAAGAGTTGAATGCTCAACTGGCTGTGCCACTCGGTTACACCAGACATTCCTGATTTAGATTTCCTGTCGTGATATCTTCTAATGGGGTGATCTTGGACAAGTAACTTTAATCTCTTATTTAATTCTCAAACTTGCCACCTGTGAAATGGGCATCATAATAAACCCACTAAACCCACTAAAACTTTGACAATTAAGTGAAATAATGAATGTTAAGTGTCTTGTCTGTACATCTAAATCATGGTATTGCCTGATAGATAACAAACATTCAATATTATTATTACCATCATTATTACTTCAGTGGTGGTAATTAGTGATAATGATAATTTTAAAATCATAGTGTTCATTTGATGGACTAGCAGTTGATCCAGTTGAGACTGGAAAGATAGGTGGGATGTGGATCAGGAAATTGAAAGACTGACAGGAGAGTGGCTCTCCCAGCCTTATGTCATAGGAATGATCATATTCAATCAGTTTCTCTGGCATTATTAAAATTTCAAATATAAAATATAAATACAAAATATATTTTTGTCCATTTTACAGAAAATGAAAGTAGAACTACGTAAATGATAGATGGTCTACTTGTGGATTGAGATCACGGGAATCACAGCCATATTAACACACACTCCCTTGTTCAACTTTCTGTTTCTCCTCAACACCAGCTCCAGGCAAGACCACAGCTTTAAGTTATGCATATGGTGGGTGGGAGAAGACTGATCTGGGTAGGAGGTAGGCTGATTGCCATATTCCCCAGGGTGATAGAGAAAGCTTTTTATTATAATTTAATGGAAAGTGTTATGCCAAAAATGTTTCCATAAATAAATGCAAATGTTGGTTCTTGTTGAAAATGCAAATCAGATGGTTTCAATGTTTTAAAGCTTACTTGAAATACCTTGAATAACAAGCACAAACATTTATGTGTGTACATATATACATTTACATGTATACCAAATTAGGCACATAGAAAATGTTTTATAAAACAGCATAATAAGACCCTACCAGCATCCTGACATCAGGCTGAAATTCAAACCAAATAATGCAACCCTGGAAACACTGCTGGAACTTTCATCACCACAGCAAGTATTCATTAGACCTTTTTTGGTAGGTTGTATTTAAACAATCACAGCCCCAAACAGACAGAATAAACATCTGGTCTGTCTGGCTGCATCATTCCTATTCCAAAATATTAATCTTCTACTTAGAGGGCATCAAAACAAATTGGGCAGATTAAAAATCTGAGGGCCTGATCCAAAGTCTGACTCCTCTGTATCAAGTAGAACTGAGTTGATCTTTCCCTTCCACTGCTCAAGCCAAAATGACAAAACACTCTGAGAATTAGGATGTGGCATAAATTATGGAGACCTGGTGCTTAAGCTAAACTTAAAGATTGTCTATTCCTTATAAAAACCATCTGTAGAACATAATGGTATTCTTTGGGCATTAGGTGATTGGCATAGATGATTAATATATACAATTTGCTTTATTAAAGCTTTCCTGACGTAATCAAAATATTTGCTGAGCTATGCTGGCCAAGTCACTTCTAAATAATGTATGCCTGTGAATGAAAGACTATATTTTAAGACTGTTGGCTGATCAAGCAAATTGCAGACTTTCCCAAATAAAATGTAGACTGATGACAGCGTTCATATTTATGTATCATAATTGGAGAAGATGCTTGGAACTCAAGACAGATTGATTGAGAAACCTAACTTTGTCTAGATGTGTGATTTGAACAAAGTGTCTGACTCCTCCGAGAGTCAGTTTCTCTGTCTGAGAAATGGAGATGATAATACCTAATCTGAAGGTTTATCATGGGGACCATCTAGAAATGGATTCTATTATAATTATTATTGGTAATGTTTAAAGATGAGCATGTAAACAATTTCTGGGTGGTGTCATGGAGACCAGAGAATAATGAAGTTCAAAAGCAGGGAGAGGTCTGCTAGAAGACTAGTCAGGAAAGCTTTTTGGGGTTTTATAATTTATATAGCTTGGTCTAGAGGAGCGAGGGAGGGGAGGGTATGGCTACTGTTGTGATGGAAGACGTGGCCGAATGTCGCTTTTGGGTGGGGAAAGTGGGTCAGAGGGAAGGGCTGTTGTTGCATTTGGGAGGCCTCACGGTGCTGAGAATGAACAGGAGGAGTTTACAGCTGTCAGGTGAGCCAGAGCTCTGGGGAAAGACCACACTGTCAAAATGGAATATATAGGTCATATCCAGGGGCCTTCAGAGGGGATGGTAGTGAGACCGTCCTATAGATCTGCAATTCATGCAAAAACCTTCTTTCTCCTTCATTTTCTCCTCCATTTGTCAGAAACACTGTCTCTCATGGGCATCCTAGCTAAGAAGAGACATCTGGTTTTGCATAAGCATAAATGAAATGATTTCTGACAATCTGTTACCAACAAAAAGGGCATTTCTTCGTCAGATTCAACAAAGAGAACACAAACCACTGCCAGCCAAATCCTTACTCTGTAAAAGAAAATGTTATTTGTATATATTTTCTGTTACCAAAAAGCTGCTTAAATGAGCTAGCTGAAGGAAAGGAAATTTGCTGTGGATGGCGAATTTGGGACCTGAGAATGAAAATGTGGACCTATGACATTATTATTTTCCGTATCTTTAAGAATTAGGTGTAACTCAAGACCAGTAGGTGTCACTGCAACCATTAAACACAGTCTTTGTTTCTAGAGAATGTTGTCCCATAAATGTTGGTATAATTTAATTGGTAGAACATAGTTATGATAGGCATAAAGGATATTTATTCTGAAAAGCAATATATTTTATCATGGTCATGAACTTGTAAAAACATTGGCTTAAGGAAGCTAAAGTGTATACTTTAAATGGGCTTACTTAATACAATATATGGCAGAAGTAATAGAATCTTATGAGGTTTTAAATATATACAGTGGATTTTCCTGGATAAGATAAGGTTTGCTTTCAGAATTATTCTATGGAGTCTGATTTATAGAACTAATTTAATGAGAACTCACAGACCCAAATACAACCTTCTAAATCTTTGTGCACTTGGCATTTTTTTCTTTATAACGTTCTTGCGAGTTTTGTTAGGGAGGGAAAGGAAATTAAGAATTTTAACTTGAATTACATTAGTTACCCTCTTTTGGGTCCTTGGCCCTTTAAACATATAGTATCTCATATTAGGAAGTTAAATTCACTAAGCTTTTTTAGAGAAGCACATTTTAGTGGCTTCCCAGCATCTTACAGAGAAATACTGGCCGTAACGAAACACTGATCTCTTTCTATTTGTACTGTGATTTTTAGAGTTGATTCATTAGTGTGATCCTGCTGGCATTTGCTGAGTTGAACTTTTGAACAGAGTACTCTCAATAGAAATCCTTGCACTTTGAAATTAATCTGCCTGCTGAAGGTGTTGGTTGCTCTTATTTATGCATAATTTAGGGGCTAGGTGTGTGAATGTGCCCCTAGCGACAATTTCATTGGCTCTATTTTACAAATTGAAACTGATGGTGGTGGTTGTAGTGCTTTTCAAGTGTGACTTGGGGGCAATCTAATTTACCGAAGCTGTTCAAAAGTGAACTCAATCTTTGCAATCATAAATTAAAAATCTATTCCAGTTTTCAAATCAAAAACTACACAAATTACATATCTGCAGGCCATAAAGATTCTCTCGCCCTGCCCTCCCTCTGTTGATTTCACCAGGATAGACAAGACATTCCCAGACATCCTGTGTTTTAACATGTTCCTGTAATATCTGAAGTATTTTTGGAAGATCACATTGCCTTTATTCCTGTAGAAACTAACAGGGATTTTGTGATCCACTTGCTTTTGCCTATTGAAGTAAACCCCTCTATGATCATCTTTTTGACCTGTTAGGTTACTGAACTGCCATAATACTAACAGGGTTTCTCTGAAAGACATAGTGTTATAGACCAAAAATCCAGACATTTTGAAAATACTTAGCAATGCCAACGAGGTGTATACTCTTAACACAAAACAATGTATCCATGTTAACTGTAAGACGTTGACATTGCTCTCTACAAAGCCTACATCCTAAACCTACACCGTAGATCTTATAGTGGAGATACAACAAATAGACAAAAATGCATTCAGCAACTCATGACACACACACATCACCGTATTTGTAGCGTTTGTAGTAAGCAGCAGTCCTATGTGAAGTCTGACGCAGAACAGTTGTCAAAGATCAATCTTCCAGATATTCCAAAACTTGTATTAAATTGGACTTCAGGGATCAATAAACTTCAATCACATCATTGTGACACATAGTGCCATACTTTTTACTTTAATTTATTCTGTTGGGATGCCTTTGGCTTGTATTGAGGGCCAGCATAGGAAATAGCTTTTGGGAACTCGTGTTAAGAGTGAGGATGTGTCGAGAATGCTGACTGTCGTTTAATGGAGTTCCAATTTTCAATCTTTGTATCAGTAATGGCTTGGTTGTTCCAAGCTCTTCATGATTCTTTTTACTTAATTTTATTACACAGTAGATTGTTTCATAACCAGATTCCTCTCTCTCCTCCAACGTCAGCCTGTAAGAAAACATAGAGCCAAAGTTATAATCCTACAGCAAGCATAATGGTCT
Organism: Mellivora capensis; assembly: GCA_004024625.1. Lineage (NCBI taxonomy): Eukaryota > Metazoa > Chordata > Mammalia > Carnivora > Mustelidae > Mellivora > Mellivora capensis. The sequence continues at coordinate 110,522 of PISX010004489.1, read as the reverse complement.
TTACAGTTTACATTTTTCCAGTAACTTCATTCCTAAGCACTCTTGATTTTTTTTAGCCTTTTTTACTTTCTTATACTCTCATATTAGTGTATGTTCTATATCCTCATAGGCTCTGGGACTTTGGGGGACAAAGTGAGGAGGGTTATAAATAAAACACAACAAAAATAAATGGACCAATATTAGACTTAAAGCTCCAGAATAGACCTATATTAGACTTAACATTCACATAGCTAACCACAGCCCCACCCGTGGAGTTTACAAGAAAAGCACAAGAAGATAGTACCCACAGTTAAAAGAAAAAATAAACAACACCAAGATCCTTCTACAATACCTACACTTTTATGCTGTATAACATGATACTAAAAATTGAGTTTTCAGGTCTGTAAGAAGGATAAAATTCACAAGTAATTATTTTTCCAGGTAGTTTGAAAGACATAGTGTTAAGACTTCCTCCATTCAATGCAAGAGCATCTGTTTCACTAGGAAGATTTGAGATTTGACAAAGTGATCCATTGCTAGAGGTAAAGACACCGGAAAAGATATTTTAAATTACCATACAACCAGTGAACAGAAATAATGAACCTAATTTCAGTAGGCCTGAAATTTGTGGCATCTTTGAATTATAAAAGCAAATAACTTTATTGAGCCAGAAAGGAGTTACCTTTCTAGGCTCAGAGTATGGCTTACTGGAAGAGTAGGAGAACCATCTGAGTAGGGGAAATGAAGGCTCGTCTGGGTGGGGGAGAATGACTAGACTTTGGGCTAGGACAAGGGAAAGTGACTCATTGAGGTCCCTTTCAGCATTATGGTTTTGTTATTTGATTTTAGACTCTGGGTATTTTGGCAAAATTTGTGAAAGCTGAGACAGGAAATTAGTCTTCATTTATAAAACATTTGAATGGTCTTGGAAATAGGAAAGAGATTGTCAAAATAGAAGTAAAAGACTTCTTTCATTTTAGTAATAGAATGTGTAGTAAGAATGATGGGTAGATAAGTGATATTAATAATGGAATCCCTATTAAATATTTATTGTTCCATTGGTAAATTGGAAAATTGATTGATAGAAGCCTTTATCTCAGGAAAGAATTTATATATTTAAAGATCCTTTCCCCCAAATATTAATAATTTTATATGATCACTTTTCTATTCTTCTTGTCTTTATTTTGTAAATTTCCTGAAGTCTTCCAACCTAGCCTATAGGAATTTCTTTAGAATTGAAAGAGTAAAACTCCTTTAAAAAATAGTGCTTTTAAAGCATTTAAATAACATTCTAAGAAAGTAAAAAAGAAAAAAAAAAGAAGAGTATTACATATGAAGATTTAAGAGAGTCTTCTGAATTAATATGTCCCTGCTTCTCTAACTTTGCAGAGGTAGTTTGGTGGTTGAAAATGGGCAAAAACACATATTTGTTATTTAGGCTTACATACCATGGAATGGACACAGGAGAAATATACTATTTTGAATTTGAGTTTTGGCTTGAAATATGTTTCTCCCTTTGGCATAAGGATAGGGTTAGTCATTATAATTTGTCATCTCAGAAGAGAGGAAAGCAATCATTTGATTTGGAAGCCATGCGTTTTCCAAATGACCAACCTAAATTTTCTGTTTAGCTGCTTTTATAAATGAGAAAGAGGAGGCCACTCTATTTAAGTGCCCGAGACACAATTATTCACTGAATCAATGGCAAAGTTAAGCTTGTATTCATCTCATCTCTTTTCGTCCCACAATCTCATTTCAACTATGGGATAATTATGTTTTTAAGTACTCATGTGTCTACAACATGATACATGAAAATTTACTAGAAGTTAGCTGTAATGGAATACTGGATCTGGAATTAAATCTGGATTTGAATTTTTACCCTCCATTTACTAGGCATGTAATTTTGGGAAAATTACTTTATATTTCTGGATCTCAGTAATCTCTTCATAAGGCTATTATGAGAACCAAATGAGAAGATTTATGGGAAATGCCTGGCAATTTTAAATGCCAAACAAATGGTAATTCCTTTCCTGTTCCTTTCCCAACTCTAATTGCCACAGTGAACCTTACCATTTTTAATTGAGACTCATCATTGAGATAAGATTACCCTGATTTGAGCAGAACTGTCAGGAATCTACCCTGGGCAGCTATGCAGTTATTCCCAGTCTGTGAGTAAATCATGTACATTTGGCAGTCTATATTGAAAGAGACACACATACGCTTGGAATCTAGAAATTTGCCAAAGTGATTTTAATTTACTTCAAAAAGCTCAAGTTGTTTTGAGTTCAAAATGTGCAATTTAGAATTTGACTATTAGGCTTTTTATTATTGTGTATCATTTTTACCTGAATCTAGTTACTGTCTTGAGACTGTAAAGTCAGAGAAAGAGAAAAGAAAATGCTTCACAAAGAAGTCTGCATTCTTACAGCTTTATCCTCAATAATACCTGAGGACTGATTCTATGAAAAACTCCATTTAGCTCTTAATATTGAAAGAATAACACTGAAGCTGATAGTATTTTTAGCAAAACAGACTCAAATTCCCTAGATTATGTGATTAAATTTTGGAATTTTATGGAACACCCGTATATATAACTTCTGTATACTGGGCATTTACTAGTCCCTAAGAGTATTCACATTAACAGGATTAGGTATCATTTCATTTGGGTGGCACAGAGAAAAAAAAAAACCACATTCCTTAGCTTTTGTTGTCTTTGTGGTCTTAAGACATCACAAAAATCATTTGAAGGGGTGAGACACAGTAGATTCACAGCAATATATCGTACCTTAAAAGTATGAAGAGGCTGTAAAGATCATGCCAAGAGAAAGCAATGATATTTCTAGTCCCATTAATCTTAAAGCTCTCCAATTAATTTCAGGTCCAAGGGACTTAGCTAATACATTTTCCATCGATAGGTACTCTAAATCGTTTTCAGATGTATACTATAGGAAGGAACGTTTGTCCTTGGAAAGTAGATGAGCTTTAGTGGTAAATGAAAAAGGTCTTTATCTCTTCCCTTTTGAGGTGAACTGAGGACGCTGGGAACCTAGGTCAGTGTCTTTTTGACTTTTGCCACACCCCCAAAACCTAGTAGCTTATCAATTATCAAGAATTAAGAACATCATTCCTGTATCTACTCAATGACAAACATGACTCAAATTGACAAAATTCATTAAAAACTGCTTTATCTCTTGGAGCCCTATTCATTGCTCCCCTTCAGCTTCATCTTTCCACTACTAGACAGGGCTATCTCCACTCTGCTGTCAGCTCTAAAATGTAGCAACTAGATGAGCTCTAGGTCTCAGATTCTCAGTGAGTTAGTTCACCTACATATAATTTTCCAAACATTTTAAGAAAAGCTGGTTGAATCAATGTAAAATGAATATGCATATGTTTGGCACCATATGGTCAAACATCTGGATATTTGACTCAATTTTCCAGTTTTTAAAGGGGTTTAATCTTCTGAACATACTTGTCTGCAGTTGCGCTTTTGCTTCAGTTCCAGAAAGGTGGAATGATAGTGTCAACTTCTCCAGAAGGAAACCAGTTGACCTGAGCCACACAGAATTAGCAAGTCAGACAACATTTCAGCCCTCTTTATTATCTCTTACCAGCACCCATCAACAACGAGTACCACAGATTAGGTATCACTGTTTGGTGTGTTGCACTTTGGCATATCTGCTCCCTCCACACCTTACTCATTGTCCCCGAGCCAAAACTATTGAAATGGGAGTCTGGCTTTTGTTAGCAAAATGAGAGAAAACTGGGCAGTAATAAGAATTTAGCCCACCTCAGACTTCATAGTAGTTGTAAGGCTCAAATACCTTCAAAACTCTTTCCTTTATGTTGAAGTTCTCTCTCTCTGGTACACACAAACAGGCCTGCATACCAAAAACATACAGTCATCGACTACATTCACTAGATGAGAATTGGGCCAACAGCCATACCACCAACAGACTACAAACTTGCCAAGGCTCACAGAGAAGAGTCAGGCCAGCTTCTCTCTGGATACGTTAATTCTGAAATATCAGGTTGGGAAAGTAACGGCTTGTCAGGATGAATAGATTCCAGAGAGCTGAGGTCTCAAAGATAAAAATCATATTCTAAGGTCCCAGTCTGAAGGGGTGCCACAAATGGCCTTGGTTTTGGCTAAACTAATTTTTTTTTCCAGACTAATTCATGTAACCTGTTTTAGCAGGGACATCTTTAATCCGGGTTTTGTTATTCTACATGCAGATTGTTTTTATGAGTAATCTTAAAATGTAGTAATTTTTCTTAAATTTTAGAAAGTGGCCATTGAGTTTGTTTCACTAGTCTACCGATACTTCATCTTCTCTTCCTTCCATATTTTACCTCCGACACCATACCATACCTCTTGCTCCCCAAAGCTCTCCTGATACCCCTTCCTGGAAAATCTTGACATCAATACATCTTCCAGCTATAGAACTCTACCTGAAGCTCTGTTTCTTACCTGTATGTGGTTGGAACTCATTTCTCTAGTCATTTGGCACAGGACCCCCAAATAAGTTAAACAGGAATTATGAACATGATACTTAGGAGAAAAGATTCTAGATTGTTTCCTTATAAAAATGACATTAAAGATTACTTTCAGTTGTTATTTGTCCATACTGGTGCCCCAGAGATGGTCATCCTCATGATGGTGAGTGTTGAGCTACATCAAACCTAAATGAAAGAAACACTCAGCTCTATTAACATGTCAGGCAACCCACTCATGTAGTATCCATTGCCATTATCTCATGTCCAAACCTCTTCCCCCAAAGGAGGCAATAATCTTTAGATTGTTTGTCTACCTGCGATATCTCCCTCCCACTTCTCTCTGCATCTTGCTGCCAGATAACCCATTAGAAGGTGCAAATACAGTTATTGTCACTAAGTTTCAGTGACTCTCAATTGTTTTTTTTTAAGACTTTATTTATTTATTTGACAGACAGAGATCACAAATAGGCCGAGAGGAAGGCAGAGAGAGAGGAGGAAGCAGGCTCTCCGAGGAGCAGAGAGCCCAATGTGGGGCTCGATCCCAGGACCCTGGGATCATGACCTGAGCTGAAAGCAGAGGCTTTAATCCACTGAGCCACTCAGGTGCCCCTCTCAATTGTTTTTTGATGCTGGTCCAGCCCTTAACCTGATATTCAGTCCCTCTTCCTATTTCTCTCAAAGACTCATCTACTGCAGCACTGTGGTTGAACCAAATAAATTAATGTTTCCTAAATACACTCTGTGCTTTCTTACTCTTAGCTCACATTGTTTCCTCTTCCTGCAACCCCCTCTCTGAAATATTTATCTGAAATTTGAACCTAGGTCTTCAAATTCCTACCAGTACTCTTTCAACAATTATATTGTCTTTATGTGAAAACAGTTTGTGTCTTATGCACATAAATTAATGTATTGCTAGGAATCCTGCTGTGGTGGACAGAATAATACCTCCCTCATGCCTCCCATGGTGCCGCAATGTCCATGTCCTAATTCCCAGAATCTGTGAATATGTTACCTTACATGGCAAAAGAGACTTGAGGATGTGATTAAGGCCTATGAGATGGAAATATTACCCTGGATTATCTGGATGGGCCTAATCGGATTACATGTGTTCTTAAAAATGAAAAATCTCTCCCACCTACAGTCAGAGATGATGGCAGAAGAAGGGTCAGAGAAATGAGACATTGCTGGCTTTGAAGACAGAGGAAGGCTGCCACAAGGAATGTGATCTCTAAAAAAGCTGGAATAGCAAGAAAATGGATTCTTACCAGAGCCTCTAGGAAGAAACAAAGAAAGACCTGCCCTAACCTTAATTTTAGCCCAGTGAGATCTCTGTCAAACTTTTGATCTCCACAACTTTAAGAAAATAAATGTGTTGCCACTCAGATTTGGAAAACTGCTGCAGCAGCAAGAAAATGAATACATCTGGGTTCAAATTCCAGAGTTTGCTAAAATGACTATAAACTGAGGGAATTGGAACATAAGATTTCCTAAGCTCCCTTCCAGTGGCAAAAGTCCGGTCCTAGACTAAGTTCTCTTGATCCTTCAGAGACCAAAATACTACCTAATTAATATAACAAACAAATATATACTAATGTCTTAATCAATTTTATCCCATAAACTTAGAGCATTTTTAAGTAACAAGAAAAATAAGACTCTTGAAAGACATGAAACTCCACACTGAACTAAATCCAGTTAAATTGGCATGGAGACATACCTCATGTCAATGACCAGTACCTTGTACATCTGAGTTGCCAAATGAAGATTTGTTGGTTAAACCCCCATTTAACATATTAAGGAAATAAAGCTCAGAAGTATTAACCCACTTAGCAACAGTCACTGAGTTAAGTGACTCACTCACATATTCATTTATTCAATAGCTATTAAGAACTGATTATCAGCCAGACTATTCATGGAAAATCCAGAACTCTAAACTATGTCTGCTGCTGAAAAAAGGTAGACTTATATAAGGAAACATGGAATTATCATTCTTGGACAGCATGAAGTTTTGAGGAAGGTGGGCTGACCTGCAGTAAAGGGAGGCTTTTGGGAACAGAACATTTTTATAAAAGGGAAGTCACAGAATGAAAATGAAGGAACCACTGAAGATTGCTGTAATACTTAATGGTTTTTATTTAGAGCTGGCTTTCAGAGATTCAAATAATATCATTGGAAATATTTATTCAACAAAAACTATGAAATACTAAATGCCAGGCTTGTGCGATGAATTCACTATATATTATGTCCCTTACAGTCCCTGCTTTTCTGAAGCTCACAGTTGCACTGCCTGTCAAGAAATACAGACATTTAAGAAATAACTGTAAATTACATGAGGGCTAAAAGAACAACTATACAAATAGGTCCCTAATTAAATATCACAAATTTTTGGAAGAAGTTCTACTTATGCTGAGACCCAAAAGATGAGGCAAAGAAGGTAAGGTTCTCCTTAGAAAATATTCTTCTTGGAGGACATTTCTCTTAAGATAATTTTTTTTCTCTCTGAGGGCTTCTTTTCTCAATGAATTAACATGCCAACGGCATCACTTAAGAGGTTTTAAAGGGATATCACCGAATAGCCCTTATTCTCTTAAGAAGTTTAGAGGTCCAGAATTATGGCTGACCACTTTAAAGTTTAACAAAGTTGTCAAAAATCTAGAATTTTTTATCCTTCTCCTCAGCCGTCCTTAGGAGTTTGGCCTTTCTTTTCAGGTCTGTACTCTCTTAAGATGGCTGCTCATCCTCTAGGATTCATGCTCTACTTCAAAGGTAGGACAGAAACCGAGGAGTAGAGTTCAATTAACATGTATCTCCCTTTTTATTAGGGGGAAAAAATCATCCTCAGAAGCAAGTCATTCTCTACCCGCCTCTAAGATTATTGCCTCTTCTGTAGAAGACTATGGCCAGGTCTATTATAGGCCACAATGCAGTTAACGAAGAGAACCCAAGATATGAAACTATGATGTTATGGGGAATTGCCTTATAAAGTAGTAGGTAGACCCTCTATAACCAATGTAGCCTCTCTCCCAGTCTAATCACATAAAGGACTTGAGACTGCACTTTCTTGGCTCCTGAGAACTGGTGGTTGTCATTCTGTGTGGGTTTCACTGGGCACCACTCCTCAGACAGGCTTCAGGAAACTGCATGCACCCTTTCTTGCACTTACATTGTGCATGTGATTTGTACCACTTGTTTGCTAGTTCAGTTTTAAACCAAAGTGATAGAGAGCAACCTTGGACCAAGTCCAAATCCTTCTTCTCATATATCTACCTATCTACATATATCTATCTATATACATATATATATACATACATATATATATGTATGTATTTTTTTTTAACCTGGACCAATTCTTTGTTGTCTGACCTAGGTTATTACCCAGAAAAGTATTTGGTTTCTCCTAGCTGCAAAGAAGATTGGGAAAAGAAGTGTCTGGCATTTTTAGACTCTACTGCATGTTTGTACAGAATGAAAGGGGAGAAGCTGACTGTTGGTTAGGCAACCAGCAGTGTCTGGGGCCCCATATGTATTTTTAGAAACCAATGAAGAAACATTATTTTTTCAAAAGGAAAAACTATCACAATGATATGATGAGGGGAAAAAAAACAAACAAACCCTTAATGTTTCTCAAGAAAGTAGTTTAAGATTATGGTTCCTTTCATTCTATAACTGTAAACTCTCTATACTATGTCATGTTTCTCACGTAAATTCTAGAGAGCCCAAATGCTTTCTTTCTGCTGTTTGCCAAGACTGCCACAGATAACTCAGGCTTGGAGAAATTTTTATTGTTCTTTTATATCAAAGACCATGATTCTCAGTTTAAGACAAATCAAGTGAAGTGAAGCTAATTTTCAAATATCAACTGAAAAATTAGATAGCTGTGGTAGACACGAAGCCAAATCATTTGCATTCTGCGTGGTAAGTGTTAAAATTGCCCACAGAGCATCCTGTGTGTTTCTAAGATTATTGCATGCTCAATATTAAGGAAGCTAAGGGCATGTTTGCATTCCCAATTATGGATCAATTCCAGTGTCCCAGAGTCAGAAATGTGAATATCAGTATGTAGTCATATCTGACTTACACCAGAATTATCAGGAAGCATATTTTAGCTTCTTGTCTAGATTGTTCCTTGAGGAAAGAATGCTGTCATGTGTAGGAATGTTCTATCTCTCAGAAGGCCTGGATTCAAATCCTTGCTCCATTATCCAGGACCATTGTGACCTTGGGCAAGTTACTTGATTTCAATTTACTCTTTGGTCCAGGAAGCCTTATACTAATAACTGCCTTGTGGGTTGTGCATCTCTCTCTCTCTCTCTCTCTCTCTCTCTGTGTGTGTGTGTGTGTGTGTTGTCTGCATTTGCAAATAAAATGTGGAAATTTATTTAAAGAATTTAGTGCAGTGTCACTCAGAGAAAGTATCCAATAAAGGTTAATTATTAAGAACCAAATTTATTTCTTAATTGGAAATTAAGGCCCGTTTTACCACTAGCTAGCTGTCTGTTTTTGGCGAAGACACTCAACTTTCTGGGCCTCATTTATCTATCTGCTATGGAAGAGAGGTGTGCTAGAATCTGCAGGCTCACTTGCAGCTTTAGAGATCAGTGATTTCTGGCATTGTTTATCACTTATCCTTGAGCAGGTTGAAGGCACTTAAGGGAAGAAAAATAAAAATTCCAACACCCACCAAAGAAGACACCTAGTACAGTTAGGAGATGTGGAAAATTCATGGTGTAGTTTCGTAGTAAAACTTGTCTCCTAGTCATTACTAACTAATCTGTTACCCTGAAACAAAGTGTTGATAGTAGCAGGTAGAATGTCCAATAAGCAGAAGGACCCTTTTAAGAAAGAGAACCTTTTCTTCCTCGTGTCATGTGGAGAAACGGATCCTTCCATGGTGTTTTGTAAATGAGCTCTTGGCTATTGCTGGGCAGTGAGTTCCCAAGTTTAAGTTTTACCATTTATTGGCATCCAACAGAGAAACAGAGTACTTTTATTTGGAAATACATTTGGAAAGGATTCCAGAGAACCCAGGCAGCATTAATTGTATTCTAGTTTGGGAGATTTTCACCTTTTCTGTGCTCTGTAACTACCTGGCACTCTTCCAACTGTAATTTAGACTTACCATGAGCTGTAGGGCTTCTAAAAAATGTGTGCAGTGATTTCTAAAAACCAATAACTTCTTTAACTCGTTCTAAATTTTAATTTTTCATATCCTTCATTTTCAAGCACTCTCGAGCCCCTGAATGTTTATTCTAAAAAATAAGGTATCAGTGGCTTCTAATAACTTTTAAAAACTTCGGATATTTGGTGACTTCGGGTTCACTCAGGAAACTTTTATTAATCCCTTTCTAAACTCTCATCAGTAAAGTCTACTATCCTAAGACTGCTTTATTTAAATTACAATAGGAAATGCCTCTGAACCTTCAAGCATCCCAATTTATGCTCTTTTAGTCAAACAAAGAAGACCAGGGTGACTCTCCTAGTGAACTCATTAAGGGAACCACATTTCATTTAGGCCAGACTTTTTATTTTCTAAAAGATTAAAAAGGTAGCAAAATTTTACATGCGACCTCGTCTTATAGCTGTCCACATGTTAGGACCAACTAATCCACATTGTAATCAACCAGATATTAACATGAACGGTATTTGCAGGAACACATGAATAGCCAGATGCACTGTCGCGTCCCTGGATTCAATTCATTAAGATGGACAATTATTTTGTTTTGTTGTAGGAGGCACATTCTCTGGGAACAAAGAGGAAAAAGATTGATATTGACCGCAGAATCAGATCAGTATTCAAATTCTTATTTTGTTTACATTTACCAGTGACAGTGGTGATCAATGTCAGGTTGCATATTTTTCCTAAAATCTAAGTAAAGACGCTACCTCAGAAGAATGGAAGAAAAAAATGTAGAAGGTTATCAGACACAACAAAGCTAAAAAAAAGGCTATGTTTTGATGGGATTAGACATGCATTCAAATGTAGACCAAACAAAAGATTGAGTCAAGAACCCGCATTTTTTTTTTTAAGATTTTATTTATTTATTTGACAGAGAGAAAGAGAGATCACAAGTAGGCAGAGAGGCAGGCAGAGAGAGAGGGGGAAGCAAACTCTCCGCTGAGCAGAGAGCCCGATGTGGGGCCCTATCCCAGGACCCTGAAATCATGACCTGAGCCAAAGGCAGAGGCTTAACCCACTGAGCCACCCAGGTGCCCCAAGAACCAGCATTTTTAATATGCTTTCTGTCTTGGTCAAGATTGGCTCAGGAATTGGGAAGTGAAAGACTTCAGAGCCTACAATATGTGCCATCAGAGTTCTCTGGCTCATTGGTGTAATGGATGATGAGGGTGGGAGAGACAAGAGGAATATCTCTTCCCTTGTCACAAATCTTCAAGAGGCTACTATGCTTTATTCTTTTTTTTTTTTTTTACTATGCTTTATTCTTATACCACACTACTTTGCGAATTCTCCATTGCTTTTTCCTTAAATTTTGTGGTATATCTTTCACAGTTAAATCTATGATTTATTTGAAATTTACACTTGGTGTAAGGTGCCCTGTTTGTGTCTAACTTATGTTTTTCAGATGGCTGACAAACTAATTGCCTCAATATCATTTTTTAAATAATATATATTTTCTCAACTGGATTAAGATGTCCCCCCACAACTTTTATATTTTAAATTCCTTTATGTATTTGAATTTATTTCTGGATTCTCTATTATATGTCATATGTGCATGAGTCATGCACCAGTACCATATTGTTTCAGTCATTGCAAGTGTAAATTAAAAACAAACAAACCGGATATTGATAATAACTGGCCCATTTCCACACCCCCCACTCTTAAGAGACAAGTTCTGTATTATTTATCTTTTTCCCTAGGGCCAACCAGATGCTATGATTGCCCGAAAACTAGATCCTCATCTCTCTTCATCTCCATAAGCATTGACCTAGAACATATTTACTGTAAAAATTGAGAATTTCCACAGTGTGCTTTACCAAGTGACATATTATAGCAAAAGGCAGATCTACTGTGGGGAAAAGGAATCAAAACTATTCTAGCATACGAGAGAAGTATTTCCAGAAATATAATCTCTGGTTTATAGAAAGTTCCCTCTGTCAGAAGTGCCATATCATTCCTTAGTATTAACACCAGGAAGAGAAACAGCTTTCATGCTTTGCAATGTATTAGTAAGTTTAAATATGAAATGTTTGAAGCTATTTCTTAAAACAAACTATCCTGCCACTACAGAAAATAGAATAGTTTTCATGTAATCATCTTTCCTATGTAATTCTTCTCATGGTAAGATAAGTTTATCTACCACCCTGTGTATATAAAGTAGTTTTTGCACCGCTTCCAGTTTTTAACACAATAGTTACATTTTTTAAAGGGTGTTTTAAATTAAAAAAAAAATCCTTAATCAAAAATTTAAAAACATCAGGGGAGCCGACTATTTAAAAAAGACTTTGGTAAATCTCTATTAAATGAACTACTGCTAGGTTATATTTGATAAATCTAGATTTTTATTTTGCTAAAGGTAAGGTACCATTATACAGCTATAACCTGTAGCAAATGCTGTTTCCTATCTCTTGTGGACTTTTTTTTTTGGCACCTCTGGAAAGAAAAGCAACAAATGGATCAAGCAATAATGCAGAAGAGATCAAAGCAATTCCTTCTGTCAACAGTAGCAATTCACACAAATCTCTGAACACTGAAGGATTTCCTTAGCCAAAGAGAAGTTTGGAAGAGAGGCTTATTGTGGGAAACACATCATAGGAAATGGTATCAGCTTCTGAATTTTATGTCATAAGTAGATCCTGCTTAGGGACAACCAAAGTTGGTGTAAGAGGAGGGAAGGAAGGGAAGAAGAAGTAGGATTTATTGAGCACTGACTATGATAGCAAGACCTCTACAGTGTGCTCCTCTGTGGTGTAGTGGTAATGAGTGGGCTCTTGAGCTAAGCTGCCTTGGACCTATACTCTGTCTTGGCCACATACCAGCCCTGTAGTTTGGATGCAGGTTATTAAAGCTTCTTTTGTTAACGTTTTCGTGATCATGAAGAGTAAAATCAGATCATTGTAAGTATAAAGTAAGTGAATTTACATAATGCATTTACAACAGTGCCTGACATACAGTACCAAAGAAATATTATCACTTCCACTTTACTGATGAGAAAACAGAGGACACTTACCTTAATTAATTTGCTTCTTAAGTGGTGGAGCTTGATTTCTAGTAGTGGTTCTCTTGAACCCTGCTTCAAGATTGTTCTACACCTTTGCTTCTTAGAGTGTGGGCCCTGATTCAGCAGGATCAGCCTCACCTGGGAACTGGTGAGACATGGAGAATCTTGGGCCTGCTCCAGACTCACAGAGGTAGAGTTTATAGTTGAACCAGATCCCCAGGCGATTCTTGTGCAGATTAAAGTTGAAAAGGGCTGTGGAACACACCACTGCCTAGTCAGACCTCTCCTAAGTGGAAGGATTTATTTCCATGCAAGCTACTGCTTTAAAGACCTTAAGTATCCCAGAGCAGGACTGGTCTTCATCCCTTTAGGCTCTGCCTTTCTTCTTTGTCAGGTCTACCATCTAGAAGCTAATTCTCAGGGCTGGCTCTTAGTTTTCTCTAGTATGAACCAATCCCCATGGTTCTTGATAACCCTCTCTCTCTCTCATTTTCTCTCTTTCCATTTCTCTCCCTCCCTCCTTCTCTCCCATTATCCCTATTTTTTATTCCTACCTTTACATCTTGAAGGATTCACCTGGGTCTGCCTTATGAAAATCCCACTGAAGCATGCCTTGATAAAGGCGTGGTTTATGGAAAAGGGCAGATTATGGAATTGGACAACACTGGGTCCAAAGGTTAATTCTTTCACTTCCATTTTTCTTGGAACAATTTCTTTAATCTCCCTGAAACTTTGTTTCCTTGTCTTTAACAATGGTGATATCAATAACTGTATCTCAAAGTTGAGAAGAACAAATAAAATCAAGGTATGACAAAGCATCTCGAGCGTAATATATGCTCAGTTAACTTCAGACAAACAAAGAACTAAACCCTGACCTATGACAAAATTAAGCAGACCCATTATATTTAAAAAGGGGTGGGGAGACACTGCCCCTTATGGAATGCGTGAATTCCAACTGTGTTTAAAGGAATATCTTCTATATTTAAAGACTGAGGCAATTGCTTTTATGTGGAACAAGCCCCAGGAGGGCTCTGTTCCTTAGAGAGAATCATCAGTTTCATTTTAGTCTGTACAGATGTTTTTTAGGAGGATTACCATTAGCGAATCGCAAGAAATCTTGTCCCTTTCATCATGTGATTAAAAAAAAAAAAGTTGCTCTGAGCTTAAGAGGAATTTTTATTAGGGCTAAAATTCTTTATGTAGAAATATCGTATTAATTTTACTAATGACAACTTGAGGGCAATGAGCCGAAATTTGCTTTCTGGTCCTAATCAGAGTGTACACTCTTTCCATAAAGAAAGGTGCGCCTGCACAGCATAAAGGCAGTGAGCAGGGCGGGTAAGCTCCCTCAGTTCTGGTTCTCAGGACCACAGTGAGCAACTCACAATGGAAATGCCTTTCAAACTGTTGCAGCTGCTCTCTGCGGAGCACCCACTGAGTTAAAGGACAGGCACTCCACATACATGTGAAATCCTTGGGCTCCGAAGCCTAATTAATGTCCTGAAATCTATCCAAAATGGCAGAATCGCGCATCTAAAGTACATATGCATTCTGGAATAGGAAACAGTTTAAAAATAAATTGAAAAAAAATGTAAATCGCACACAACTTTATTCTGTCCTTCTTCTGTGTTCACATACTCTTTAAAGATTGAACTTAAAAACAACCTGAACCTTTTTGCCTCACAGTTTGGCTTCAGTATTTCAGTTTTGGGTAGCTTGGCACACTTGAAACTGGGTTTCTTTGTAATTTGTGGTTATGTGCAATCATGTAGGCACACCATTCCTGCACATTTTATCCCGATTCCTTTTTCTCCTTTTAAAAGAGAGAACAATATTCAATTAGACTAAAAAATAAAAAGCAAAGAATCCAGCACAGTTTGGGGGCAATTTTTTTATTTTCCCCTAAAATAGTTTTAGAAAGATTTGGCCGACAACATAAATATGAGATTAGATTACACTTTTTTAGTCTTTCTTCTCAATTGAAATATCCAGATATGAAAATGACTGGGCATGAACAGAACCTCTTGAATGTCTATAACATTTAGAATAATTTTTTTGTTGTTGTTTTTCTGGTATATCCTGTGGAAATGCCCTTAGAATTTCCTTCCCTTGGGAAACCACATTTATCACTGGGAGTTAAGAAGGGTCTAGTCAAGGATGATGAGGCCGATTGCTTCTTGTCTCACTCTGTGGAAAAACAGGGCTAGTCCATCCCCAAACATGCTAACAATATGTAAGAAGGCTCTCATATATTTGCATTGTATCTCTAAATTAGGTTCAAATAAACTCAGTTTGCTTCCTCTGTCACTACTTATTCACTTTCTTGTTTCCAGGACAACTTTTTTTTTTTCCTTTTACTGTTTTCAGTCTAGTACTTGAAAACTGGGACTAACTATCTTGATTTAATGCCAGAACCCTTTGGGCTTCTCATATTTGTAGTCCATCTCCCTATCCCAGTAGTTTACTCTGTCATAATGTGGCTTAATGAATTAAAATTGAGCTGGTGGGGCACCTAGATGGCTCAGTCCGTTAAGCATCCAACTGTTGATTTTGGCTCAGGTCATGATCTCAGGGTCATAGGATCAAGCCCCATGTGGGGTTCCCCATTCTGCGTGGTGTTGGCTTGAGGTTCTCCCTCTCCGTTTTCCTCTACCACTCCTCCCCTGCTCTCCGCCCCCCACCAATAAATAAATAAATAAATAAATAAATAAATAAATAAATAAAATCTTTTTTAAAAAACTGGTGCTGGTGGAGAGGGGAGGTAGGGACAAGCATCTAATACTGTCTCATGGGATGAGAGATTATACATCATGGATTATTTTGAGACTTCAGAAATTCGCTGTCCCCAGATTCCACCTTGCAATATCTTTATCAGCAATTTGTTGAAATGAGCATTAGAATTCTTTCTTGAACTTTTTTGTGCAAAACTGGCAAGGAACATTCAAATAGTTATCTTGCAAGCTGTGAATATTTCCTTTGCTCTGGAGTTTGCACTGATAGTTGGGGAGAGGATGGTAGTGGAGATCCCTTGAATTTCTGGAGTATAGAATTAGGGATCTATTCCATTGTGTAACTCCAAAGGATCCAGAGTGATGTAGAGCTCCATATGCATCTTAAAGTTATCAGCTTCCCAGATTTTTCTCTGTAGCGTATGTGGTCTTCTTTAGATACCCCTGAGATGACATGCTACATTTTATCATGAAAATTACCTTATTTTATCAATTCTAAGTCACCCATATTTTCATATTTTATCTTCTCTGAAACTGGAATGCATCTTAAAATTGATGGTGCATCATAGCTTAATTGCCAATATTTTTTTGTTCTTGGGGTACATAAAATCAATATTCCATTTCACAGTCAAATTCATCTTAAATTTAAGAGTAATAGTACACCTTTTTAAGTGTACCTTCAAAGAGGTCCTACCCTTTCCAATCTGGAATTGTAATAGGAATAACAACCCTAGCCATCTCTGTATTCTATTCTGTATAACAAGAACATTCGAAAGTGAAATTTAAAGTAAAAGAAATTAATGAAAAACAAAACTAGAAGGTTAGAAAACATTTAACACTTGAATGTATTGTCATTTGCTATGAGCTATTGGACTGAGAGCTCTTTTCCTTTTACATCCACTTCAAGTGTCCATAATAAATGAGGTCTCCATTTGCAAATGGTAAGCCATTGTAGTCAAATAACTGCTGACGTATCATTAATCTTCACTTCCAACAAAAAAAAAATCACATCCTGAATTGGATCGATGTATTTGATCTGATCAATTACCGCCATAGTGCAAGTGTCTGAAATTCTGAATTAACTGTGTTGTGACTCATTTAGTTATACTAGAGTCATGATATTATTAAACCTTAAAGTCATCGTTCCAAAGACAGCTTATACATTAGAGTTTCTTCAAATATGCACTGAGATCTTAGTACAGTTCTCTAGTGACTTGCTAGCTTCTCTCAGTGTTTAATCTTTGTTTAGATTTGTGCTTGGCTTTGAATACAGTTAGGAGAGAAGGATATGAGACTTGAGACATTTATTGAGCAAAACTACCCTGAATCCTTCATGGCTATTGACCAAGCAGTAATGGAAAATGGGAACCAAGAAATAAAAATCTCATCAGCGCAGTGAAATCTGTTCTTCTCTCTATATATATAAACCTCATGTGTTGGCTTTGGCAGCAGTTGGGACTTTGTCATTCCAATAAAGTTCCTGAAATTCACGAGATATCGTTTCTTTTTACGGGAAAACATCTGCAAGTGTATTTATCTGGTTATAAACAAAAATACATTCTGCTTTTTCAAGTGACAGATCAGAAATATTTATTTGTATTTGCAATATACATTATTAGCCCATTGCAGAAATCTGTGAACATACACACATTATTAAAACATCATTTGTAAGTTTAAAAATATACTAACTAGAGAAGCATGCATAGTTCTCTACTTCAGAACATTCTCATTGTACTGTTGAAAGATTTTTACTTGGTTGAATGGAGAATGGTTTTTAAACTTTCTTTAGGGAAATTTAGCTAAAATTTTCCACTCTTAAACTTGATGCAGTCTGCAATTTAACTCTTTGAAACACACACACACACACACACACACACACACACACACACCTGTATTTTATACAGCTAAGATAAATTTTTTTCACATCCCTAGCATTACTCAAATTTGATGCATCTTACAACTAATGGCAGGGCTTAGTTAAACTGGTGGTGTTTTCTTTCTTTATGGTAAAAAATAATGTGCTATCTAAGATAAAATACAGAAGGAATCTGATGGTGTTGGTGGTAGAATGACCACTATTTATAATCGACACTCTCTCAGGTCCTGATTTAAGTACCTTATAGACCTTATGTAATAGTCACAACCATCCTGAGAAACAAATATTATTTGTTAATTTTTACAGATGAGGAACTAAGCCTGCAGAATTTGAGGATAACTTGCCTGTACCACTGAGTGTAAACATTGAAGTGAGGATTTGGATGTAGGTCTGCCTGATGCCAAAGCTTGATCTTTTCTTTCTTCTTCTAAAGATTTTATTTATTTATTTGACAGAGAGAGATCACAAGTAGGGAGAGAGAGGTGGGGGGAGAAGCAGGCTCCCCGCCCTCAGAAGACAGCCCGATTCGGGACTCGATCCCAGGACCCTGAGATCACGACCTGAGCCTAAGGCAGAGCCTTAACCCACTGAGCCACTTGGGCACCCCCAAAGTTTGATCTTTTAAGAAGGGCACAATGAACCAATTTCAAACATAGCAACTCATGTCCATTTTTGTCCAAAGGCCTACATTTGGAAAGTATTGTCAATTCTGCATGGTGTTCTTGCTACAGTAATAAAGTGATGGCATTATTAGGTGATAAAACTCATCTACTTTTCTGTAAAGCATCAGCCTATTCAGGCAGAATAGCTTGTTTTCCTTCAATTTATATTTTCTGTAGACCTTCTGGGGCCCAGGCACAAAGATGGGTAAATATTGGAGGCATGTCCTGAGGAAGGGAAGTCAGCTGAAATGAAACTGAGGAGCAAGCCCTGGGTCAAGGTTCAAGATCAGCAGATCTGGATTCTGTTGCAAAGACCTGTTGCTACTGTCTAGCTGTGAGATATGGTATATTAGCCCTTCCCTATGAGTTTGTTTCTGCACAATAATCTTTGTACTACATCTCATGATTGTGAGGATAAAATGAGAATAAGATAAAGTGGTTTTCAATGCACCGAGGACAAAATATTTGGCATTATTCATTCCTAGTGAACTTGTTTTAGGGATAATCATTGACCAAACATCTTTCCTATAGCCCTTGAGCCTCACAATGGAAGGTGTGTGTGTGTGAGAGAAAGTGGGATTTTTCTCTGAGAATCACAAATGAAACATTTCTTAGCTCTGAATTATCATTTCACTGGTATCAGTTAAATAGTATTGCTTCTATATATAGGCACAAATTTCAGTCCCTCTTCTCTGTCTCTCTTGCTCTCTCTTTAGCATGGTGGATACTACTTTTCTTTCAGTTCTGGAACACACAGATTGAGTTTGAGCTCTCATCTCACACTTAACTGTGCCATCATGAGCCTGTTACACTCTGAGTCTCAATTTCCATATTTAAAAATAGGAATAGCACCTTCCATTCAAGAATTTTTTTGAGGACTGAAGGCATAAAGCACCTAGAATAGGGTTTAACACATAGTAAAGATTACATAAATGCTGACTACCTATTATTTTCCCAATAGGTTGCAACCATCCATCACTATTTTTTATTAATTCTTTTAAAATTAACATGTAATGTATTACTTATTTCAGGGACACAGGTCTATGATTCATAAGTCTTACGCAATTCACAACACTCACCATAGCACATACCCTCCCCAGTGTCCGTCATGCAGCTATCCCATCCCTCTCACCCCTCTTCCTCTCCAGCAACCCTCAGTTTGTTTCCTGCGATGAAGAGTCCTTATGGTTTGCCTTCCTCTCTGGTTTCGTCTTGTTTCATTTTCCTCTCCCTTCCCCTATGATCCTCTGTCTTGTTTCTCAAATTCCTCATATCAGTGAGATCATATGACAATTGTCTTTCTCTGACTGACTTATTTCACTTAACATAATACCCTCTAGTTCCATCCATGTCGTTGCAAATGCAAGATTTTTTTTGATGGCCACACAGTATTCCATTGTATATATATACACACCATGTCTTCTTTATCCATTCATCTGCTGATGGACATCCAGTTTCTTTCCATAGTTTGGCTATTGTGGACATTGCTGCTATAAACATTCGGGTGCATGTGCCCCTTCAGATCACTACATTTGTATCTTTAGGGTAAATACCCAGTAATGCAATTGCTGGTCGTAGGGTAGCCTTATTTTCAACTTTTTGAGGAACCTCCATACTGTTTTCCAGAGTGGCTGCACCAGCTTGCATTCCCACCAACAGTGTAGGAGGGTTCCCCTTTCTCCACATCCTCTCCAACACCTACTGTTTCCTGACTTGTTAATTTTAGCCATTCTGACTGCTGTGAGGTGGTATCTCACTGTGGTTTTGATTTGTATTTCCCTGATGCCGAGTGATGTGGAGCACTTTTTCATGTGTCTGTTGGCTATTTGGATGTCTTCTTTGCAGAAATGTCTGTTCATGCCTTCTGCCATATTCTTGATCGGATTATTTGTTCTTTGGATGTTGAGTTTGATAAGTTCTTTATAGATTTTTGGATACTAGCCCTTTATCTGATATGTCATTTGCAAATATCTTCTCCCATTCTGTCTGTTGTCTTTTGGTTTTGTTGACTGTTTCCTTTGCTGTGCAAAAGCTTTACTCCCACTATACTTCCATATGAACACAGCAAATCTGGTATAGAAAATATTCTAGTCACCATGGATGATAAAGAAATAACTAAATACTGTATTTAGGAAGAATAAATTCTTCCTAAAGAAACTACATGTGGTTTTATATCTGCTAAATCAATTATTTTGTCCATTTAATTAATCTAATTTGATGTATTATAGAAAACAGGGAACTAGCATTTTTATTTTAAAAAATATATAGGCTGTCATTATGTAATCTATAAGAACCAACTTGACCTAAGTAATTGCTCTGGACTAACCCCAAATATTATTATTCCTTTTCCCAGTTGAGTCTCATGCTCACATCAGCAATTTGTCTTTAGAACGCTGGTTGAAAGCTCAATTTCATGTATTCTATACGTGATAACAGCTCTCTCCTTCCTTCCTTCCTTCCTTCCTTCCTTCCTTCCTTCCTCCATACCTTCCTTCTTTCTTTAAGAGAGAGGAGAAGTGGTAGAGGGAAAGGGAGGGAGAGAATATTTATCAGGCAGTTGATCTTATATGGGGCTTGATCTCACAACCCTGTGATCGTGACCTGAGCCAAAAATAAAAGAGTTGGACACTTAACCAATTGAGCCACCCAGGAACACCTGAAGGTAGCTATTTTGAGCCCTGTGGAATCTTCTCCATTTTATCCATCTGTTATGTCCTTCCAGGTGGGTTTACCACACTAATTTTCCATATCTGCTATATTATTTCCCATCCTGGAACTCTCTAAATTTTTCTTAAAAATTTATACCAGACTTATCCTAAACTGACTTCTAAACTTTTTCCAAATTTATCCTACATTGACTTTTTTTTTTCCCTATTTTTGCTTGCATTCTGTACCTGTACCATCTTCATCTTTGGGAGAGCAAAGACTCTAGAGCCTGACTGGCTGAATTCAAATCCTAACCCACTCTATGACCTTAGTCAAGTTAGTTCTTTTTGCTTCAGTTTTCTCATCTGTAAAGCACTGCCTAGTGTAGAGGGTCATTGAGTTAATATGTCATTAATATGTGTAAAATCATGCTTAGAATCATGCTTGACACATAGTAAATGTTATATAAATGTTTGCCATTATATTATTGCTTATTTATGATAACTCACCCTGAGTTGTTGATGTTGTTAGATGTGTTCATAATTTTACCATTCCAAGAAATTAGATGATGGAAGAACCAAACAGCAGGAGGTGCAAATAGAGGACACATGTCCAGAGAAAACGATGAACATGGGAAAGTTATGGAAGATTAGACAGAACAATATTTCCTATAGATAGAAATAAAAAGTCTCAGACATATGCAAACAGGTAGTTAGAAAAATGGACTGGAAAAGAGACCAGGAGAAGTATCAGTGATCCGCATGGTGATGGCAATTTTCATAGTGTGATGCACTGGAAAGGAGATTTCAAAGTACCAAGGACTAGAGAGAAATATAGGGTAAAAAGCAGGCAATAATAGGAATTTAGAACAAAAAGAACAGGGGGTGGTAACTTTGTAATGATATTAGAGATGAGTACAAATTTGGAAGAGGAGAGGAAAGAGTCCATAGAGGGGATCAGATCAATGATGGAGAAATGAGAAACAGCTGAAGCTGAGGCTTCCTCAGGGATGACTAATAGGGAGGACAGCTTCCCCGATACTCTTCAAAAACCAATTGGG
This sequence comes from Mellivora capensis, assembly GCA_004024625.1. Taxonomy (NCBI): domain Eukaryota; kingdom Metazoa; phylum Chordata; class Mammalia; order Carnivora; family Mustelidae; genus Mellivora; species Mellivora capensis. The sequence goes on along the minus strand of PISX010004489.1, from coordinate 88,899 downwards.
GGCAATGAATGAGAGAAGAGAAACAGAGACAGGAGCATGAGGTCATGGAGAGGCTACTGGATAGGAAGTTGAGACTTCTTTATTCCTAGCTGGCCCAAGAACGAGGGGCACCAGCTTTGTCCAGACTCTTGGCATTACTGGGCTAGATAAATGTAAAGTCCTAACCTCCTTTCACCTCTACATCCTAATGAGGTTACAAGCTGAGATGAGGTGTGGTAGGGAAAATGTATAAATGTCAGGTCAGTTTTGATCTTAGGAAAATAGAAGTAAGGTCATCTTCATGAACCAATATCACAGACAGACAAAGCTATGCACATTTGAGTGAGAGAAGACAGTCAAAAAAACTTTTTACTATATGATTAGGGTTATTTAAGGTTCCCAAACAGACAAAATAGATCTTCTGAATTAGAGGTCACAGGATTGGTTACCTTCCGGAGATGGTAACATTCGGGGATGCTGAAATGTCCTCTCTGTTAATCTAGGTGGAAATTACACGGATGTGTCTATAGGTAAAAGTAATGGAACATCATACACTTAAGACTTGTGCACCTTACTGTTGTAAGTTGCACCTCAGCTACAAAGAAAAATAAATGAAGGTTCTAACTGAATTAAAAAAGAGAGAGAAAAATGTCTGCTCAAAATGAAAATAAGGAGAAGACAGAGCACTGGGCAAAGCAGTGTCTATGGGGATGGTGCCTGGTCAACGAGAGACAGAAAATTGGGTTGTTTCAAAGCAAGTACTTGGATATATTAACTGTTTGACCTGGTGAATAGTTATTATTAATGAACAACCTATCATTTGCATTAATTTTATAAATATATTCCGTGTACACTCATGACATACAACATATATACATTAGAATGATGACTTTCAATGTGTTTTGCTAACTTCCAATGCTTGGAAGATGCTCAGGGTCACTGTGTGGGGTGAAGGGGGGGCGGTGACAGAGCAGCCTGAGCTCCCTGCCCTTCCCTGTCCCTGTATTGGCCAGTGTGGTTCTAATTTAATCTGTTTTATAAATTGCGGCTTGGCTATAAGAGTTAATAGGTAAACAGATCCCACCTCTAGAAGTGTTTGAAGATAATGTAGGAAGTTACACCTAAAATATACATAGATTGTGTGTGATCTAAAACATCATTAAAACAAACAAAACCCAAAACACCACAGGGCCATTGAGAATTTTCATTGAAGCCCTACTGGTAACTCTGAGAATCAACAGAATTAGAAGTATGTTTGCATTCCTCCTCCAACTAACTCTCCTATGCTTGCAGTGGGGCGTTGGAAACATAATGATGTTCCCAGTGTTAAGGAGTTTAAAAGCCATGACAAACAAGCCCTCAGACCAAGCCACGGTGTTTCTGATCTCCCAATATCAAAGACTTAGGATGAAAGAAGTTTCGCACTTTTTCTGTTCTGTTGTCAGTCCTGATTTCTCACTCCTCATAAAGGAAAAGTCTTCTTTAGCTCTCCTCTCTGCCAGGGGCACGGCTGCCTTTCTGTTAAGTTTCTAGAGCATAAGTGCCCATAAGGAAAGCTGGAGGAACAATGGGATTTTATAGCGTGTTATGGAGTGTTTGACACACTCTAGTTCCTTATTTATACAACTGTGGGGCAGGCAGAGGAGGAAGGAGGTGTCTATGATGATCACTGTTATTATTATAATTCTAACCACATACCCACCAACTAGAGTTTCCTGTTTTCATCACCTTGGACAGACACCTCTGCCTCCCAACCCTGAAGGTTCATTTTTCTTTCCATCTGTTCAATTGGCCTGTGATCCTCATCAGGCTTTTGTTTTCATACTCTTCAGATTCATACGTTTTTTAGGTTTCGTGCCTACTAAGAACTCATGTCCCTCAGCAACAACAATAGCTACGTGTAACATGCTAGACTTTATCCTTAGTAGGGCTTCCTATTCCGGGGACCTAGAGGATTTTTGAAAGCTCTTAATTGTGAATGTTGGCAAAGTCTTTCAGTGTGTGTGTGCCCGTGTGTGTGTGTGTGTGTGTGTGTGTGTGTGAGAGAGAGAGACAGAGACAGAGACAGAGAGAGAGACAGAGAGATGGTCAAATTGTCTTCTAAAATACTTACCTACATTGATTAATGAAGTCATCCACCTTTTATTTATTTTTAAAAGATTATATTTATTTATGTGAGAGAGAGAGCACCAGGGTTGGGGGGCAGAGGGAGAAGCAGTCTCCCCGCTGAGCAAGGAGCCCGATGATGTGGGACTCGATCCCAGGACCCTGAGATCCTGACCTGAGCCGAAGGCAGACACTTAACCAACTGAGCCACCCAGGTGCCCTGAAGTTATCCACCTTTTAGATTTCTTCCTTCTCTATGGACCAAAACTGTCTGGGTTAAAATAAATATATTTAAAATAGATATCCTAAAATTCTCAGTTTCAATCACAGCATTTCATTTGCTTTTGAAACATCCAGTGTGGTCTGTGTATGCTGTGTATGCCCTTGGTTCATCTTATTATTTTAAGCATCTCTGTATTTTGTATTTAAAGTTTTGCTTATAGATTTGATGCTGGCTCACCCAAATAGGGAAAGAAATGTCTACTTCATACTTTCATACCATGAATTACTTTTCAAAAGGTGAACATGTTTTTAATCTGTGATGGTATAATTTATGTTTCAATGAGCAAGGAGTTTCAGAGGATCAGATTAGTGGAGCATTGAGCAGTTGGAACAGCACACCACATTCCTGAACTTCCCACACAAATGTTTCCATGCACTTCAGTCTGTTCCAAAACCTCAAATTTCCTATAACCTCACAAGGAGCCTCCTGCCACTATTCTTTCCTGATAAGCTCCAGATAGATTTACTTCACTGTCTCACCTTCTCCATAAAATGGAATTAGAAGGAAATAAGGGGCTCTTGCTTTTAAAATTTATGATCCTTCAGAGGATTAATGTTTGTATTTTTTAGCCACGGAAACCTTTGTGCAAACAAAAAATTACACTAAAGCCAAGTGTGGAAAACAGATAAATGTTTAGTTGGTCCAGGTGAATTAGGGTGGGGGTCTGAAGCTCTGGAAGCGGGTCACATTCCCACCTGCCAGCAGCCCCAGAAGAGCTCTTCAGAGCTGGCTCAGATCTGTTGCTTTGGAGCAGTGGTCCTCTTTCTGGTTACCCACTAGAATTCCTGGAGGAACCTCTTAAAAATACCCCTGCTCGGAACCCACCCTGGATAGAGTGTTCTAACAGATAGGGCCCAAACAGTTATTTTATTCCGAGCTCCAGATGTTCTCATGTGCAGCCACAGTCAAGACTGAGCATCAGAATCCCCAGGGAGCTTGTTAAAACACAGCTGGATGGACCCCACCCGAGTTCCTGATTCTGTAGGTCTGGAGTGGGGCCCAGACATTTGCATTTCTAGTGAGACCTCAGGTGATGCTGATGCTCTCGATCCAGGGAGTAGCGGTCGGGACCACTGCTTGGGAGAAATGGTGAAATTGGCCAAGATTAGATCACTTCTGCTAAGAACTGAAAAAAGAAAAAAAGATTCCACTGGGTTTGCTTTCTCTACCCTTTTCTGAGTTAAAAGGATATCATTCCTATGCCCGAAAGTGCCTATCGAGGCAGCTATCAGTTATTTGGGGCAGGCATATGGGATCTAAGGCTATGATTCTCTGTCAGTTAAGCCTCTGCCTACAACCTGCCATAGTGTCTTACTGGCACTCCAGTTATAGTGTAACCCATATTCTGAACTATAAGCATATTGGGGCAATACATCGAAAAGAAGATTTAGGTTAAAATGAAGAAATGAAAACATGTTATGGTTTACAAAGAGCACATCTTAGAAGTCCATGGGTCATGCTGGGAAACCTGAGCAGAGGAAAGCCTGCATTTGCCTTTGAGTAGATTAACCAAAGAATCACTAAGCTACCTGGTTGCCTTTATCTCTTTCCGTGTATTTCTCCTATTCTCCACAGACAAGATCTAGGGAGAAGAGCAGCAAAATGTTTATGTCATAACAATCATTTTGGGGCAACCAGATTTAGAAAAAAGGAGTTAGTAAATATGAAAGGTTAAGCAAAGTTTGGGAACTTAAGTAGAGTTCCTGTCGGAATATCTGCTGGGAGGCAAGACAGTCTCAGTCACTTAGAATCACAAGGCAGGGGAGCTCAAGCTGGGTGTATATAAGGTGCCTTTCTGAACTGGTGGGAGTCTCAGAGTCTAGGTAGTGAATTCTGGGCACTGGATAAACATAGATATAACAGCATTATGGTCATCCCATGCACTCCTTGCGGAACCAAGAGCTTGGAGAAGGGCTGGTTGGCAGGGGAATGGTTCATGCTGACTGTTAGGGGTTGATCTGTCTGTCTTCCCAAAATTGAAATGCTGAAATCCTGACTCCCAGGATTTTATTTGGAATGCAACTTTATTTGGAAATAAGGCTGTTGCAGGTGTAATCAGTTAAGAGGAGGTCGTTGGGGTAGGCCCTAATCCAGTAACGCTAGTGCTCTTCTAAAAGGGGAGATTTGAACATTGAAACACATACACATAGGAAGAATGTCATGTGGACCATGAAGACGAAAATCATAGGGGTTATACAACCACAAGCCAAGGAACCAGCTCTGCTGAGACTTTGATCTCAGATATCTAGCTTCCAGAACTGAGACAGAAAAGTTCCTGTTGTTTAAGTCACCCAGTCTCTAATACTTTGTTATAGAAGCCCTAGAAAACCAATACATCACACCAGAACACCATGTTAGATGACTGTGCTGCTGCTGGAGAAGCCTAGGCGACTCCACCCAGAGAACGCAAGCCAGCATCTCCTAGGGAGACAATATGGCGGGTAATAGAGGATGCCAGTCATGACTGCGCAGAAAAGCAACAACCAACAGGGACAGGTCCATGGAAAGAGCTGGTAAAGAAATGAGACAATAATAAACACTTGTCTCTTCCCTTCTCACTGCTTGTCTCAGTCAGAGTTGCTGTGTCTTGAAGGGCATTTAGGCAAGAGTGGGGCCCATACCACCTGCCCTCACTCTACAGAGTCAGATCCTCAGTTCAAAGCAGCTAGGAGAGAGGCCAGTTGAGGAAGTAAGGAAGAAGATGAGAAGAGATGGTCAGGAATTGAGATGGAAGTATCAAACAGCATTCACTCAAGACATTGCTAACGGATGAGAAAAGGGAGACAAAGAAGAGCAGTGAAGTTGTGACCAGAGAAAAATGGAAGATTTTCCTGATTATATTTTATTGAGATTTATACTTATTGAAACTTGTCAAAAACTGATGGTAATAATAATAACAATATGAATGCATAGCTGATACTTATTTTTCACTTAAAATTAGTCTGGGCCAAGTGGCAGTCATTGTATCAATTAATTTCTGTAGAGTCCCGGTGAGGTGGGAAATACAATATTGTATATTAAGAAACATAAGTCCCATAAAGGATAACTGTGTAAGGCCACTCAGCCAGCAAGGCATAAGAGCCTGGGTTTGAACCTGAGCTCCCCATGGCGCTAGACTGCGCCCACTTGCTTTCTGAACCTCCTTGTATCTGCCTCCCATTCAAAAATGGGCTCTTCTGGGGGCCTGCTATGAGGTGCTCGCTCAGGTATATGAGGCAAGTGCCTCGGACATACAACTAAAAAGTATGGCTAGTACAAAGGAAAACAATCTTCAGACAGTAAGACGGTTTTCAGTCTCACACAGAATTTCTGAAAGCAAGTTCTCAATGTTACGATTTAATCTGAAAATAAAGTCATAATTCGAGTTCTGTGAACTAAATCATTAATCCACCCTGATTCTGTCAAATTTTCATTTGACCTTAGTCATGACTCAACGCTTCATAAAACAATGCTAGGTTGATGTGAAAGATATAATTGCCACCCACACGAAGAAAAATAAGGCAGAATATAATAGTGTACATCTACCATGGTTCCAATCAAGTCCAATAGAAAGACAGAAATCAAAACATTAACAATGATTATTCCTAGCTGGTCATATAATGTATAATTTACATTTTCTTTTTTATTCTTTTGAGTATTCCAGTTTCCTTATAATTAGCATGTATTTCTTTTTGAACCAGAAAAAATACATTGCTGTAGGTTCTGCCAAGTGCTCCAGCATAACAAAACAGTTATATCCCTGAATTTCAGTGGCTAGATAGGAATACATTTCCTGATCTCATCAATATTATTTTAACACATTTTATCCTTAACAATTACATTTCTGCCCTTTACCACCATTTCCAAAACACTGTATCTCCTTTGCCCCTGTTTTCATTAGTGCGGTCATATAGTCTACCCTGATTGGAAGTGCTAAAGGAGAGTTTGTGGTTTTCATTTCATTTTTTTGGCGAACCAGTGAAAACAACATTGATGATTTTTCCTTATGTATAAAGTATCTTTCACGTATGATTGGTTATGAAATATTCTCAAGTTCCACTCCAAACTCCACCCTGTGTGCTGAAATTTATGAGAAGGGAAATTATCTGAAAGCTCTGAGCAGAATAAAATTACCGAGCAAAAAGAGATTTGCTGACCATCTAGTCCAGACTTTCTTATTTTACAGTTGAGAGGATAAATGCCAGAATGACTTGTCCACTCTCATTCACCCAGCAAGCCTCAGTGCCCAGGCCACGTGCCCACTGGATTGTGCATAAATGGGGGGCCCTCTGGGTAGTTACAAGGGTATTCTTAAAAAAAAGAAATTGTTTGCTTTAGGAAAATACCTTAATAGCCCCCTTGAGACTAAGGTTGAAGCCTTGAGGGGACAGTAGTTAGAGACTAAATGGAGAGGTCTCCTGCTCAGTGTAAGAAGCAAGCATTGGTTTGAGTATGGGAGCTAGAACTATACTGGCTAGAATGGCTAAGGGAATTCTAAGAAAAGAGATGTCTAAAGATGCCTGGGTGGCTCAGTTGGTAAGTATCTGCCTTTGGCTCAGGTCATGATCCCATGGTCCTAGGATTGAGCCCCGCATGGGGCTCCCTGCTCAGTGGGGGGTCTGCTTCTTCCTCTCCTTCTGCCCCTTTCCCCTGCTTGTTCTCATTCTCTCTCTCTTTCAAATAAATAAATGAATAAATAAAAATCTTAAAAAAAATAAGAACAGAGATATCGAGTATTTGAGTTTATGTTGTTCCCAAAGATGGAATAACTATAAAGTATAGAGTGAACAACAAGTTTACTAGAATCAGGAAATCACAGAAGGGAATATTAACCACTGGTTAATTAGGGAAATATTGAGGAAGTCAATGAATTTCTGGCAGGACAAATAATGGAATTTTGATGCTGTTGTCTCTACATTTTGGGGTAAAAGTTATCCTCAATTGACATCTGGGACATATGATAGATAGCTCTCAGCTCTTGGAGAGTCTTTTATGTGCCAGGTCCCATCAGTGCACCTTTTCATCTATTCTTGTAAGGTTTAGAGCATTTCTACAAAGTAGTTCTTATTACTCTTTTCTTATAGATGTGGACCCACAGTTTAGAGAACTAAAGAATTAGATTATTCACTAGCAGTGATCTTGAGCAGGTCATTTAATCTCTGAGTGTCTATTTTTTCACCTATGAATGAGGATAATAACTACATGAAGATTTAACATGTAGACGAACTGCTCTGCAAATCACCTAGCATGACATTTTAAATAATAGAGGATGCCAAATAAATGAATTAATGAATGGAAATTAGGACAAAATAAGAATGAATTTGAAAATATTTCTTAAAGGTTGAATGAGACATATCAATGTGATATTGAATTAAAATACAGTATGTTCTCTATTTATTCTTGTTCAGTCTACAAACAGTATTGATGAAGAAGAAAACTGAAAACAGCCTATTTTGACATGACTTCGGCCCATTGTCTTCTATTTCTAAAATTTAATTTGTGAAAGATTAGGGTTGCAAAAATTTGATTTTATATATAATACTTTTTACTTCTCTCTCTCTCTCCCTTTACTTTCATTATTTTTGCTTTTCTCCTTTAAAAAATTTTTAATATTAAATTCTGTTTCATTGGTTGATTTATTTATTATAAGATTTTATTTATTTATTTGAGATAGAGAGAGAGAGCAAGAGATAGTGAGCATGAGCTGGGTGGGGACGGACTAAAGGAGAGGGAGAAGCAGACTCCCCACTGAGCAGGGAACTGGGCTCGGGGCTCAATCCCAGGAGCTCAGGATCGTGATCTGAGCTGAAGGCAGATGCTTAACCAACTGAGTCACCCAGGCGCCCTTAGAGTCTTTTAAATAAAATGAATATCGTATCAAAACTCAAAGCACTTTTAGAGGGATTTGAGGTTTAGGTTCTTTACAGCCAGAACGTAAGCCCTCTGAAGGTAAAGAATTTGTTTTGTTCACTAAGGTCTCTCAAGTACCTAGGACAGTGCTGCATATATAGGAGAGCTTCAAAAGACGCTTATGGAGGGGTGTCTGGGTGGCTCAGTTGGTTAAGCATCTGCTTTCAGCCCAGGTCATGATCCCAGGGTTCTGGGATTGAGCCCCACATGGGGCTTCCTGCTCAGTGAGGAGTCTACTTCTTCTTCTGCCTCCCCTCACCCTACCTGGGCTTGTGCTCTCTCTTGCTCACTCTCTCTCTGTCTCAAATAAATAAATAAAGTCCTTTAAAAAAAACCACATTTATAAAATGAGTGAAAAACTTTTCTGAAAAATTCAATTTATCAGTTTGTCTTGTATTACCATACCATGGATGTGTATGTAGTACGATGGTGGCTAGTAATAATGGTGACTCTAAAAGAATTTTTTGCTGGTAGTGCTCAAAAGTGGTGTGTAGGAGGGTTTCTGTGGATGCTGGGAGGTGAGAATTTCCTCCAAAGGACTGGGGATGGGGAGGAGACCCTGCTCCAGCTCTGGTCCCAAACACAGGTGGTGGGCACTGCAATCTCTAAAGTCTTAGTGGCCAGTCGTAGCTCTATTTCCTGGATGAGGCATCTGAGATGTAGCAAAGAAGTTCTAAGACTTAGGGTGGAAGATTTTGTGCCATTACTGGTTTTCTGACCTATTTGACCACTAAGCCTCCTTATTTAACTGTTTCCAAACAATTGCTTGAACTGTGAGACGCAGTGCCTGGACACTTTGTGCATGGGAAAAAACAAAATCCTTTGTAACCTCCCCTCCTTCCCTACCCTACTTTCCTCCAAAGTTCTTGTTTTCAGTGAACTAGTAATTCTCCCCAGACAAGTCATTTCACTTCATAGCTTTCCAAATTAGAAGGGTTTGCTGAAGAATGTCTCTAAAGTCGCTGCATAGGATAACTGCAGCACTTTGCCAACAAGAATTTGAATTTGGTTTAATTCACTGGGCCTGTATAAGAACTTGGCATTCTCATCATCTCTGCTGTCTGCTGCATTAAAATTTAAAGGGATCTCAGTGCTCTTTTGCTGGGCCCTATGCTACACACATAGACCTTGACCTCTGGCTTTCCCACTATCTCTGATCACTGAGGAGGAAGAAATGCAGGTTCCAGAACGCCTTCCTCAGAGAAGCCAATTGTCCTAATAACTAAAACCCCAACACACTCCCATTTCAGTTTTAATGAACGTAACCTGAGAGAGTTAGGGAAGCCTTGAAATCTCTACAAGTAAGGAGAAGTCCTTGGACAGAGGACATCCAATGCTACGGTTAAGAGGTACAACAGAAGGACTGGAGTGTGCTTTTAGCGACCTGGTCAGGTAGCTACTGGGACTTACCTGTAGCTCCAATCAGAAGATTATTGGATTATCCTTAGAGTCATCTAAAGCCAGCTCATAGATGATCTCTGGGGAGTAGAAAGCTAAAAATATATCCCAAGAAACTGATATTGTGTGGAGAATGGACAAGAATATCTACAATGTTTGCCATATAAACATCTGTGAGATTAATAATGAATTTTAGAAACTATATACACACAGATGGGATTATAAGGATTTGTAGGTAAGAAATAAAGCATACCAACTTCTAAGACAAATCTCTGCCAAGTCTTTTCCTCTCTTCTGTTTTTCATCAATTGGCTGAGGTCACACAGCTGTGATTCAGGCCCTGGTGACACAGATGAATCAGACATGGCACAAGGTCCAGAATTCTTGGCTAGCCTTACAACAGATTTTTCATCTATCAACCAGAAATGATGCAGTGCTCTGATTCAGCTATGGTGGCCCAAAATGTTAGCTAGGCTATTTTGGAATTATTTCTCATACTTAGGCAGAGTCTCTTACCTTCTTTCCTCTTCTTCTCACAACAATTATGGGGAAAAAAATCAATAATAGATGAGGTGCCTTTAGTTCTTCGAGTCTTCCGCCAAATACTTGGATGCTACCATGTTATTTTTCATTATGGGACCTCCCCTATGAAACATTTCTCTTGGTTCTGCTGGACAAAATAAGATCTGATGTATTCAGGTAAAAAAGCAAAATGGTTGATATAAATTATTAATATTTTCCTGATCCCAACTTTAAATAGAGGTTCTCTTGGTGGGTCATATGCTAGTTCTCTCAAAAGATATCTTTTTAGCAGGCCTCCAATCAAGTTAATTTTAATTCACTTTCACTTTTTAAAAAAATTATTGGTTAGGAGCTTGGAATTGAGAGTCCTACTGGTCTGGATTCTATTAAAAGCTAGACAGCTTATTTGTTATGTGCCTAAGAAAAGTTATTTAACTTCAAAGACACACTCCCCCCCACCCACTGCCAAAAAAAGAGGAAAATACTATTTCCCTTACTGGTTGGGAATGGGAAATAGATGACATAGTGTGTATCAAATGCTTAGTATAGTCCCCAAGCTCCAGGGCAGCTGGTTTAACAGTAAGGCATTAGGAGTCCAGGGCTTGATTTAGCAAATAAAGTTCACAGTTGAGAATAAAGAAAGCACCACAGATGAAGAGTTTCACAATTGATGTTTACAGAAACATAATTTGTAGAGGCTGGCCATCTCTCAGTGGGGCAGCTGGGAGAAGCCACCCCACTTCAGAATGGAGAAAGGGGAGGGGAGAGAGAAGGGACAGAGAAGAGGCAATTCTGTTTTATGGAAGTGCAGTGCTGGTGAACAAAAGGTGCTTCTCCATCTTAACTTCCTTGTGGAAGAGAGGACAGCAGAGCTTCCCCTCGGTGAAGCCAAATGAGAGGGGCCTCGAGATCTGGGGAGCTGCAGTATCAGATCCTCTCAGCTGTCTGTCTATCCACCAGCCTGTTTACCTGCACTTGCCTTCTAATGTAGGAGTAACAGCATCGGAGGGAAACACTGAGGCTTCCAAGGAGTGTGGAAAAGGGATTCAATAGGAGCCTCATACCCTGAATGCGAAGGAAGAGCTCAAAAGTTCAGGTGAAAATAGAAAGCCAGGGTTGCTGGGAGATCACAAGGAGGATTGGTGTGCCCTGGAGAAATTGAGAAAGTTTGCCAAGGAACTGGCAATGCATGCTTGGAAAGAAGACGTCCTTGAATAGAATACGAAAATGAAGCTCTACAATGATTGAATCATAACAAAGTAAGGCCATTTTAATAGCTGTTCATGAAATTGGAGTGACCTATTATTGGAACTTCTAGGAGCCAGTAAACAGAATGTGAAACATTTAAAACTTTTTTGAGGCCCAAATAGGATCAGTCTAACAAAGTGTTATCTGTCCTCTTATTCTGTGACATTTATTTCTTCACTTCACAGAATTTCTATAGGCTTAGAATAGTGTTTCTCAACGTCTTTAATTTTTCTTATTTTTGTTCCCATAGAAGCCTTTTTAGTTTTTTTCCTAATTGTCCCTTCATCATGAAATCTTCATACTCCCACCATACTGTATAGCTCTTTATACACTCTGTGTGTGTCTGTGTTTTCTATGTAATAAGGGTAAGATGTTCTTCACCTCTCAAGAACACATTTTCACCCCTTTTGGGGGCTACATTGCCCCTGCTGAAAATGCATGGTGAAATTGACAGAAAGGCTTCCCAGTAAGGTTGAGCCTGCATCTCCTCATCTCTAAAATTAAGAATTCAATTCAATTCAGTAAACATTTCTTATGCTCCAGGCCCATGGATGCTATTCATAAAGAGATGGTTGCAATGTGTTTTATACCAAGCATTTCCGGTGTGTAATATCTGTGCCTTCTACAGCAAGATCTATAATGGACATAGGACTCTTCCTTGGGTGGTGACTTTATACATCTTTTTTCTTTTTTGTTTTTAAAATTGTTCTTAAATAAAATTATAAAGGCTATTTTTGATTGAAAAAACTTCTCAAAATGTTAGAGCTGGCAGGAGCCTTGAGATCATCCCATCTGAACTTCTCAGGTTCTCGTACACATACAGTAGTGTTGCTGGTGCTGTTGCCCTTTGGGTTGTAATTATTCATCGGGTGCCACAGTTTCTGTCCCAACTCTGTAGTCGACAAACTGAGAAACCTTAGTTGAATTATTGATCATTTCCGGGTCTCGGTATCCTCACTTATGAAATTTAGGGGATGAACTACAGGACTTCCCAAAGCTTCTTTCATAAGGAAATATTAAGATTCTAAGGTGTTTTTTTTTTCTTGCATGCACAATGAAGTTGTGCCAAAATTCAAGGACATTGTAAAAAAAATTAATGGAGCATATTATTTTGTAAGATAGCACACCTTCACTTTTGGAATGAAAACCACAAATAGCCAGACTGCATGTTCGCCAACAATACCCAAACTTTATTTCATTTTTCACATATTTTCCTAGATCATCTGAAATCATTATTTGAGTTCTTTCAGTCTTTGCGCAAGCTTTCTTTTTTCTACTTTCAAAAAGCACAGTTGAATTTCTGCCTGAATTGATTTCTTTATCACGTTTGAATTTTGGTTTGGGGTATACTGCCTAACATTTTCCTTCTTGGTACATGACCAGCAATGTACACTACCAACTAACATTAAACTGGGCTGCCATTACTGATGGCAATACTGATTGCCATCATTAAACTGGGCTGCCAATACTGATATTATTGGCAACAACCTGTTCTGCTCCCTTCTGGATCTCATTTACCTCCGTGATGTTCCTTAACATCTTCTTTCGTCTGCAGGACTCAGGCCAAGACCGGCTAATCTTTGTCATGATTTAGCACTGAATTGTTTTGATTATTCTCTGATGTGTGTTCTCAGACTTAGAATGTCCTCCTATAGAATTCTATGTAGAACAGCGCATAGCAGCGTTCCCTGGTGAAGTTTCATCAGTACTTTATGTGATGCCAAAATAACATCAACACTGTAAAATATGCTTCATAATAATCTTCCTTGCTTTTCTTTCTCAGCTGTCAAAGATCATACAGATGGTTTGGTGAAGAGTCCACATTGACTCCCACAGAGTCCCCTTCACATTTCTCGTTGATAATAATTTTAAACTTTCATGCCTAATCATTTTTTATTATTAAAACAGCTTTGTTTTGAGAAGTGGGAGAGAAACAATTTTCTCCAGATGAGAAGATGGTAGTCCTTTCCTGGGGAAGTGGGAAGAAAAGATTTATCACAGCCCATGTAGTCTCTGTGGACTTAATTCTGGTTAAGAATGTCATGGGGAATGGAGGAGAAATGAAAGTTTTCAAGGGGAAAATGATGTCCTAAGATAGTGCTGTCCAGTAGAACTTTCTGTGATGATGGTAATGTTCCATTTACACCATGAAACACAGCAGCTATTGAGTACTTCAAATGTGGCTATTGTGATCAGGGAAATGTGTTTTCAGTTTATTTAATTTCTACTAATTCAGAGTTGAAATTGTTGCTACCATGTTCACAGCACATAGCCCCAGGATGTTATGTGACTAGAGCTGGGACCCAGAGTCCAGTGCAAAGTTGAGCATATTATCTCTGCTCCTCCATTTAATGACTGTGTTCCTGGGGAATAGTTAACCTCAGCAAAATAACATAGGCACAATCCTTGTACCTGCTTCCAAGGGCTCTTGCAATGAGTAAGAGCGATAATCTATGCAAAACACTTGACATGGTGCCTTTTCATTCTACTTGTTACACACGTTTGGTATTATTTTAATCATTCCCTTTAGGAGGTGTGATTTAGACACTTGACTCAGGAAGCTGACATAATGTATTCAGAACCCAAGGTTGGAGTCCTCCATTTTTTTTCTCACAAGAACGCCATCTGTTCTAGAACTGGGATGGTAGGAAAATTCTTCCTGAGTGAACCTTGGGAAGCAGGGACATAAGCTTCCTGAAGTTAATATTATTCCCCCTGAACATTCTTTGCGCCTTCTCAACCTTTTCCTTTTTTTGCATTTCATCTTGTGTCATTGTTAAACGTTTAAGAATATGGAAGTTCATCATAGAACATTTAGGTGGCAGTGATCAAATTACCTCTGGTGTTAACTTCATGTTCCCTGGGAGGTACTTGTAGAAATGAATACGCTTCTGTGGATAAATCTTCAGATGTCAGCTTGATGAACCACAGCTACCTTCATGGGTCATTTTGGAAGGAGCTTGTGTTTGTACTCCTCTTTACCCTTTTTATCCTCAGGTAAGGAGTACAGCACTCAGTGAGTGTCCAATTGGATTAATAAGGATGGTCTTAGAATAGTACAACTGATGAAGCAGGAAAAAAAAATGTTGTTTTTTTTTAATTGACCAACACGAGTCAGCTGTCTTTAATCTGATGCTTTCAAATATGCACTAAAACATTAAATTACGTAAACCCTTTCTTTGGAAGCAGCATAGGAACTTAAGGTGCCTTTAAGTAACAGTGGGTGGTTATTGAATGTCAGTGGAAGCACTTCTGACATCTATGTTAATGGAAATTAAATTCATAATCAGTGATATGACAATCAATACCTCATGTCAGCCCAATATACATTATTTTTTCCCTCTTGGGCCAGAATAATAAGAAACAGCTTTCAACTTATCTTATGCTTCCTTCTTGCTTTTCATTTCTGTATGCTGTCAGTGTAAATGGAAAAGGATGTTTGGGCTTTTCTCCACCTTTCCTCCAGAATTAAAGCCGACTTCTTTATTCTGCACCCTGGTCCAAGTTGTACAGGATCTAACTGCTAATCCAGCTGTACCTGTCTCCTTTAAGGAGACATGGATGTATATGTCCCAACCTCTCATTCGGAGCCGACTACACCCAGAGCCCAGCTATGTATCCGTTCAATCTAAACTCAGAAGCAGGGGTGCCGAAGTACTATGAGCAATAAAAAAATAAAACCTGTAGTGTCTGGCTGAACACGCTGTCCTTTTGTAGAAGATAATTTATAGTTTGTTTTCCTTCTCTTGCTGAACTGCCACGGTCTACCTTTTGACCTCCTTTTCTTCCTTTTTTTCTTTCTTTTTTCTTTTTAATGGGAATGTGGGCAGTTCATACCATTCTCTATTTTCCTAATGATTCTCACTGATAATGATAAAATGTGATCCCAATATAAATTAATTAAAGATTTTCATTAAATTTTGATCCTGGAACATTTTAATAGACTGACTCCCTCAATTGTTTTTCTTTTAATTTGTGAAACACAAGGGTTCTTGAATCATGATTCCTAATATTTTCCTAGGAATAAGACCACATTAAAATCTTAATTAGTCCCTTAAGCTTTACAGACATTATTTTATTTTTATGTCTGATGCCAGTTTAACACCAAGTACTTTTGCAGTAATTTTCCTTTGGAATTCCTTTTTTTTTTTTTTTTTTTTTTTGTACCGGGGAGGGCAACTGTTAGATCAATCACATTTAATCAGTCCCCTTTTTCAGAGTGACTTGCATCTTGAAAATGAAAATGACATCTAAACTAAAACAACAATTATTATCTAAAATCTGTTTTACAAAAAACACAAACTTCTGACTGTGGAATGCATGACAAAGAATTTATCCCAAGAATGCTGGTCAATTTGCTACCATTAGATGTTCAGTTTTCAATTAGGAGTGCTATGTTATCATTAAGCAATATCGACTAAATTTTCTTATTTTTATTTCAAAATTGTTAAAATACAAGGTAGGAAGGAGGCCTTTGTGTCGTACCTATGATTTTTTTTTTGTCCTTTTCAAGATAATGGAGACTAGTACTATATTTCTAAGGCTTTCCCAATGGGATATTTATATAAATCAGTTTGACTCTATTAATATACTATATTGATCCACAATTCATCTAATTGTTAGGAGGATATTAATGGATTCCATTAGTCCATTTTCTAATTTCCACATGTTCTAAGGACAATAAATCTTTAGTTTGTCTACTTGTAAGGAAGAGCCAATTCCAATAGAACCAGCTAAAAATAGGACAAAGGATATTTCTAGTAAAATTTATTAACACAAGTAAAATCCATTTGAAGATTTTTAAAGTCTCTCTTCTTTTTTTTTTAAGATTTTATTTTATTTATTTATTTATTTGACATAGAGAGAGACAGAGATCATAAGCAGGCAGAAGAGACAGAGAGAGAAGCAGGCTCCCCACTGAGCAAGGAGCCCAATGCGGGGCTCAATCCCAGGACCCTGAGATCATGACCTGAGCCGAAGGCAGCGGCTTTAACCCACTGAGCCACCCAGGCGCCCCTAAAGTCTCTCTTCTTAAAGTTGATTCCTTTAATAAAGCTTGCTGATAGTAGTGTATTTACAAATATAAACTCATAAATGCAAATTTGCGCAATATCTTTCATCTCAAGTAATTTAGACAATTGCAGCACAAGTTGTCTATAAGAGCTTTCAAACACCCTTCTTTGAAAATATTTCCTCAGCTGGTTATCTTCTATAGCAATGGACAATAGGAAACCAAATCTAATCGTAAAGAACTCCAAAGGAGATCTAATGAAATCTTTGGCTAGATAATGCTTAATCTATCCATACTGAATAAAACTACCTGGAAACGTGTAAGGTTCAAGTGCTGGACTTACAATGGGGGATCTGCAGGGACACCTGAGCTAGTTAATCCCATTACAATCCAAAGGAGGACCCTGATTCCAGGGAAGAGAAAGAACTTGATGAAGGCTTCAAGCCACTGAGTTTATAGCTGACATGTTTTCATGACACCGGTCCCATAACTCTGTCAACACATTACAATGCTTCCACCTTAGTAAGCACTAATTTTGGAACCATACTTCTTCGAATGGCTCTTCAGAGAGTATTTATTGAGAGCCTGCCATGCGCAAAATGCTAAGTGTGGTGTCGTTAAAGATGTGAAGATAAATAAGGGCTTGCCTTAAAATATATGTATATTATTTATATATAATATTTAATTGTATTTATATTTAATATTTAATTAATATATTAAATATAATACATATAAATATATATTTCCCTTATATATAAATTTATATCACATATAACACCTGAGGCTTCATATGGTCCCATCTGTATGTGGTGTGACCTATAAAGAAATAGCAGTGTCTGTTGGTTCTTGAAGAAAACTTACATTTTTTAAGATTCCTTTAAGGGGTTTTAGATGGGACACATAAATGTTAAAAATATTTTCCCCTTTTCATATTTCTTCCTCAAAGTAGGCACTAAATTTCTGCACCTCTCTGATCCCCATCGCCCTCTTACCACTGCGTTCTCCCCTTTATCATCATCTCCCCCACTACACATGCTTTTTCCAAAGGGAGGAAGAGAGAGAGAGAGAGAGAGAAAGGAGTAATCTTGATATCAATTGCTCTTTGGGAGGGATAAAAATCCTTCCTCCCTAACCTCTTCTTAGAGGGCTGGTAAAATTCTTTTCTACCTTGTAACAAGCAAATAATACTTCATTAAAAAAATTGTGTATGTATATTTGTGTCTATGTGTGTGTTTGTGTGTGAGAGAGAAAATTTTTGGCAACAGAAGATGAGATCTTTGAAAAGGTTGGATAACTGACTATTCTATGCATTGTTGTCAAAGATGCTATTACTGAGTAATATTCTGAAAATGACCTTGATTACAAGTTGACTATAGAAGGACACCTGATGTACAGCTGAACTTCAGTCATTCCTCATACCCTACTCCCTAAATATCCTCGTATGCTGAAATAGAGAACACAGTATTCTTTTTAACAGTTTGCACAAGAATTTCCCTTACATGAAGGAAAACTGCCCCCCCCCAATACACAGTTTTTTGGAAGTTATTGATGTGCCCGTTTGGTTTAGAAGCAATAATTCTAAAGGAACCAAATGTGAAAGATCATCTGTCCTGTATGAGAGGAGAGGAAGACCTGGTGATTTTGGAGGGCAAAGAAGATAAAGAATGAGGGAGGAGTGCAGGGCCACTAAAAGACTGTGATCAGAGTCTCCCTTATGACCCACAAATTCTTGGGTCATTTTATGTCTCCCTCAAGGCTGTTCAACATTTCTTCATCAGTGAAATAAATCATCCCATGCCTCATGGACCTAAGACTTTAAGCAAGAAATTATAATTTCTCATCCTAAAAGACCATTGACCCTAATATGTGAACTAAGCCAAAGTAGGCCTCTGATTAGCTGTCTGCTATGGTAAAGAGAACACAGGATTTTAGTTTATTTGTCTTTAACCTAGCAAACTAGCAAGGAGACCAAGGTTCTTGTTCCATTCTATTTTTATCAGACATATTTGTTGAGTCTTTCTGTCTCCAAGCTATCTTAAAGGTTATCTGAGCGTTAATATCCCTTTGTGCAGTTTTCTCCTCATTTTTTTGTGGGTGCTATTTCTGGGTTCTGGTAGTATTTTAAAGTTCATTTTTCTTGATGTTTCTCATCAGTGGTTTCCTGATACCTGCCATCATTCATCTTTGGCATCATTGTTTTACCACAAGAAGTCCCAGACTGCTTGCTAAGATTGCAAAATCAGGTTTCAGGGTTCTTCTGAGAGCTTAGTGGCATGATAACCCGCTCTCTGAGCACTTCGATGGGAGACACTTTATAATTTCCATCCTCTCTAGACCTATCCCAGCTTTCGACAGATACACGTTGAGCTAAATTACTAAATACTTAAATGCAACTTAAAAAGAAATTAGGGGTAAACCGTCAATATATTCTAGTCCATAGAACTAAAACCTAAGCTACTACCACTTTTCAGTTACTATGGACTTGTTTTAAGCAACCAGTGATTGATCATACTTTATGTGCTGGGCGCTTTACATACATGAGCTATTTAATCTTATCAGTGGCCATAAAAATAAACATCATTATTTTATGGATGTGGAAACTGAGGTTCAAAGAACTAATGTAATTTGCTGGATTTTAAAGAAATGATGAGTAGCAAATAGGAGTTCAGGTGTCATGTTTTTCAAACCGAATCGCCTTTGTGGCCTGCCCCCACACCATGGCTATCCTCACAAGGTAAAAATAGATGAATATAGTCAAAAGAAGTGAATCCTAAAGAAAAAAATTAGCTATAATACTTTCTCTAATTTTCAATTAAGTTGAAATTTTCTTTTTTTTTAAATATTTTATTTATTTATTTGACAGACAGATTACAAATAGGCAGAGAGGCAGGCAGAGAGAGAGGGGGAGGCAGGCTCCCTGATGAGCAGAGAGCCCGATGCAGGGCTCGATCCCAGGACCCTGAGATCATGACCTGAGCTGAAGGCAGAGGCTTTAACCCACTGAGTCACCCAGGTACCCAAGTTGAAACTTTCTTAATCATGCTAATTATTTCTATAATTTCAAAGATTATAAAAATAAGATACTCAAGTAATTCCAGGCAATTGCAAAATTTGTAGACAAGTGAATATTGCTAAAGTTTTGAATATATGTTAAACATCCAATGGACTCAACTTCAGAGTGAAGTTGTGTTGTGATGTTGGCTAAAACGGTGCAGAAGGTCTCAGGACCTTCCATTGTTGTAATGTATTTCCAACCTTAACTCCTTCCTTCACAGAGAAAAATTGAGTTTATTTTATGGGGGTATGTGGACACATCAAAAATTTTAAATGTATAATAGTTTGTTGATTTGTTGGACTTCAAACATGAACTTAAAAATTATTCAACTATACATATTCCAGTTGAAAATTTAATTATGTCCTAGCTACTTGTTTAAATTTGAATCGAATATCTCCTGAAAAAGGCCTCACCCAGGGAGCTTGGTGTTGCATACTCATGAAATCCCATATTGGAGTTTTGACATTTTGTAAATTAGAAGTGGGATTCCCAATTATATGTTAGTACTTTAGGATAATATAGCAAGCAAACTCTAACGAGCATAACATTTTACTGGAGAATAAAGCACATTTGTCTATTTGTTATTATTTGCTAATGAAAATGTAGAGAACATTTAGGCAAATACCTTCTTAACATTCAGGATAATAACATCAAGGGTATAATTCAGGACTTCTCTATCTAAATAGTTGTAAAATTTTCTTTCTTTCTTTCTTTTCTCTTTTTCTTTTTTTTCCCTTCTATTTCTCCTCCCTATTGCCATTGACATATGAACTTAGTGTTCCATCCAAAGAGGTACATAATAGATGCAATTAAGACTATTTGAGTGGAGTTATTCTGAAAAAGACATTCCCTTACAGGTTTTTTCTGATAAAAGAAAATATTTTAGTTGTAAACATGAGTTTTATTGGGTCAGTGCTTCAATGGTGAGTCACCAATTCATTCTCCAGTCCCTGGGGAGTAGTAAGAATAATCTTTAATTACTGTTTAAACAAATATTTCTACTTCTCTGTTATGGCATATATATTATGCCATATAAAATTTCATATAGGTTTTCCTTCCATAAAACAGTCAGTGTCTGCCACGTTCAAACATTTTAAAAACTGGGTGGCGGTGGTAAACTCATCTTCAGGGTGATTGAAATGGATACGAAAACACTATCAGCTTCTGCCCTCCTTCATGGCAATATTTTCTTGTTTTTAGAACTCTTTTCACTCAGGTCTTTATTTTCAAAATTTCAAAGTAAACTGTCCTACTATATTTCAAAAATCTAATATGCCAAGGAGTATAAGATGTACCCTCATTTTATGACAACAAGAGAGACAAAAATGTTGCCAGATACATTTAGACAGACACCTTGTCCATTAGAAGACATGTCCAAATTTTAGAGACATTAAAATGTGAAAATCTTTGTACCCTAGAATTGTTGAATGCTGTATTACTTTATACGAGTAATTCCAGCCCCGAAATGGAAGCAAAATCCAAACCATATCACTTTTACTTGACTTGGTGGATCAAGCTTAATTTGATGCATTTTAATAAATAAGAGAGTGACTGAAGTAGGAGGTATGAAAACTTAACAACCAATTCATTTAATATGGATGAAGCTCTGCTGTGAATGGAAGGAAGAAGCAGGATGTAAGTTGCTGTCAGAAGTTTCAGTATATTTAGCATATTATTCTAACTTTGGATAAATGTGTTTTGTACTATGGAAAAATGCAGTGATGTGGATCTGGAAATCCTTATAGCAATGAAGCATTACTAATTACAATAAAATGCAAGGCAGTCTTGTAAGTGGAAAAAAAATGAAATCCAAAGAAATAAATTGTTTTGTGAACTGTACATCTATTCCATGGACAGTATAGATAACACACTCATGAGACATTTCATTTCTGCATCAGCATGACAATGTTATCTTATTTACTCTAGTCAATAGCTATTGCCTCCCTGGAAACATATTTATAAGCATACCCAACCCCCTGGTGCATAAATTATTTCATGGAAGAAAATTAGAAACTTTTGAAACAACATAAACTTTTTGAGGTCACCCAGGTACCACTAGGTAAATTATTGCCTCACAGCCCTAAATGGTACCTAGTAGCCAGGGAGAGTTTAATGCACCTTTCAAAGTGCCTAATTTACTCCCAGGGAGTAACGAACTAGTGGACAGGTCCTGGATGATAAATTACACACCGAGATGCATTTTCCCAAGTGAATAGGGCTCAGTGTTGTCTGACTAAAATTAATGCCTCACATTTATTTCAAACATGTGAAGGCAAAGGTCTACAAATAGTTTCAGAAGTCTAAAGACCATTCCACCTACCTAAATGCAGTAAAGGGCAAGGTAAATTCAGTTATATAAACCAGGATTGCTGAAGATAAATTGACCAAAACAATTGAACAAAAAGTATTCTATGTGTAGTTAGGATGGGTCACTGATCCAAAAAAAAAAAAAGAAAAACAATGCAGAATAAAATCACATCTGAAAGACAGCTATACTTTTTGTAATCCCTGGGTGTTCCAAAAAAGGTCTTTCCTGTAAGACTTTAACCTGTCCAACCTTGTAGAATCAATGATACCTGCCAGGATCGCAATCCAAGGTGGTATGTCTCCAGGCCATGAATGCTGTTGTGTGTATTTACTGAATAATGTCTATTGCAAAGAAATTGTAAAGTATTTTTGCATTTGAAAGCATTCCCTTTGTTAGCCTTTATGATCTCAGAGAGATTGCATAAATGTCTGGTATCCTACTTATTATTGCTTTTCCTTTGGGAGATGATGAAAGAATCTGGAGTCATTTCTGAATCCAAGTGCCCTGAACTCATACGATCCTCAATTCCAAATAGCCTGAAGCAACTAACGCCTTAAAAGCATACTGACTTTGTATCCTCACATTGGTACTTTCACTGATGTCTGAATATTCACTCCATATAGTATCACATTTAAGACTAATATGACCAACTGAAATGGTATTAAACTGTAAGACCATTGAGGACAGATGCCATGGAAAAATAAATCGTGTCGCTGTTTGCTAAAATACCATATTTTCCCCCCTGGTGTCTCACTCTGTAAGGGGTTATGCATGTATCTCCATTCTGTTGAATTCAGAAATGGTCACGGGAAGATCTGACAGGGACCTCAGCACAGAAGTGTTATGATTCAGGGCATGCTTCACCATTCCTTTCTCTCTATCATGAGACCGTCATTGTGTAACACAGAGGCTCCTCAGTTGGCTAGGCCTCCTAAGCGATATGATGGAGAAGAGCCACCCTTGACCATAAGAGAACTACAGAATAAATGAGGGATGATATATATGGCTGGAAATCAGTGAGATTTGGGGTATGTTGTTACCACAGTAAAATCCACCTGACCTTTATTGGTATGGTGAACAATGCCTGGCACATAGCCACGGTTCAATAAATTCTTGTTGAGCGAATAAATTTCTCATTTTTTGTAGCAAGTCATTGTTCACACCATCTAAAATCTGGGTTTGAGACATCATAATTGCCTGTCAGTAACATAAGGGCCACAAAACCCGACTTTCCTCTTAGCCCCACCCCTACAGCCCTATCCCCTCAGGAATGGTCCCTCTAAATGTCTTCTTTAGACATTCTGGGAACATTTCTGCTGGCTTTATCTTGTGTTTCCTTCTATCCAGCTTTGTTGTGATCACGTTTTCTTTGCTGTCAGTTACCAAGAGGCATACGTGTCATTAGCGTCACCTCAAGGCACCCTGGTTGATCTTAGACAGTGACAACATCCAGGATGAACCTGTCGACTAATGTTGAGGACGCCAGTGTCACCACCTGCCATGCAGGACCCTTTGTCCTTGTTCATTTTTCTTCTCATGAGCTGGAACTTTTTAGGAAATGATTATTTTGGTTTTCATATTTTGTTTATTCCCTTCCTTGAAGTCTGTCATGAGTTCCTAGGAGGTGAGCTAGGAGATAAGCAGAATGAAAGGCATCAGGCCTTACTCCGAATCTTACCTTCCTCCAATCCTGGCTCACTATCTTTGTATAATAATGCTAAAGTCCATGCTGTCTTACTTAGAAACCAGTCTATTATACTTCTTAATTAAATTTCAAGTCTTTTCACTATCTTTCTATAATAATGCTAAAATCCATGCTGTCTTACTTAGAAACCAGTCTATTATACTTCTTAACTAAATTTCAAGTCTTTTTATTTTTTGTTTGTTATTATTATTATTATTTTTTTTTACCAAAGAGGTGCCTTGTACACTCATGTTAACAGAGCCCTAGTGGTCTCTTTTCACTAATTTTCCATGCATGCCCAGGGGACATTCATTTCCACAGAGGTATGACCTAGCACTTCTGTTTTTGACAAAAATTAAGATGATGAATACTTCAGATATCACCATATCATTATTCTATGGCACAATGTTTAAATGAACATCAGTACATTCATTATATTATTCAAACTCCATGAGATATCTGGAAGCAATAAAATTGCATTTATTTTAAAATAGAGCTTATTTAAAATATTTCAACTAGTATATATTCTAAATCCTTAAAAAAATGATGGACTGTGGGTCCCCCCTTTTTTTAACGCAAAATATTTTCCTCCAGTAGAATAGGAGAAACTTGTCAATTTGTGTAGGCTACCATGTTAGAATGTGTAGAACAATTCTGAGTCCAAACCAGAGTATAGTTTTGGCAATACAAAAATCCTATAAGAAGTAAACAGCTAATCAGTTATGATCCAAGCATTAGTAACATACTATGCTGCAATTAACATGACCACTTCTTATAATGAACATGGAGAATATGGGGAAAATTTTTTATATTATTCTGTATGAATGATTAGAATGTAAAATTATATGTGTATTATATTTATATCCACTAAGAATACCTGTGCATATGCATATACACAAAAATTAGAATGAAGTAAACCCCAACCATAACTTTTTTGTTAAGCTTGTGAGATTTGGGGGCAATTAGAAATTATTTTTCTCAAAATGTTTGCTATTTTTTACCTAAAAGTGAAAAAAAATCCATGAGAATAGAACTTAATATTTTAAAAATTGGTCTTGACAAATTTAGTAATTATACTTGATGATGCATTTAATTTCTGAAATTACTTTCTTAGTTATGCTTATTAATAATTGAATTGCTGGCTATATCTCATTTCTTCCAACTATATTGTTCCCTGTCCTCCTGCCATGAAATTCAGAGGAGTGAAGTAAGGTGAGTGGAATGGTTTAAAGAAATAAGATAAGCAGAGATCTTATCATGACTCCATTGGGAATATATAAGGTAATAAAATTCCACCAACTTGTTTTTACTGGAAAATACTCAAATACCAGCTTTTGACTTAGAGCTTCACTGGCCAAAAGTTGGCAAGGCAAGCTTCTGTGCAATGTCTGTGAATAAAAGTCCCTGAGCTGAATGGGGAAATTGCCAGGCTGTGCTCGAATTTTATCAAGAACACTTTAAAGATCTAGTAACAAAGGTCCTACTTAGGTTCCCTTAATTCTACCCAAGTAGTGCATAAATACAAAGGCCAAACTCAAAGTTAGAGACTTTTGTAGGCAGGTGGGCTGAGAAACAGACAGCACGTGTGCAGCCACCCTTTTTTCTATACCCGAGGCAGGCATGAATAATCAATCTAGCACTTCATGATATTCCCACAGAGTTTCAAATTTTTTTCAGGATGCACCATAGGGGATCCATGAAATGGATCCATAGAATCTGAACATGAAATGAAACTCCTTGACATTGTATACTTAACCCACTGATTTTTCAGATGAAGGAACTGAGATCCCTCGAAGGATGGGAGGAAAATGAATTCTAAGCATTTTCTATTTTTCAAATCACCCTGATAGGTATATGACACGTGGTCCCATGACAGAAGTTGTTAACATTTCCATTTGACAGATGATGAAACTGAGTCTCAGGGAGACGAAGCAAATGCAAAACTTATAGTCCTCACTGGCTACGATAGCCCAACTGCAAGGCGATTCTCTTGACCCCTGGACAAGTATATTAGTATATTTTGCACTACTGCCAAGCTGTAAGGTAATGTTATTCTTTCTCTGAAGAAATTAATGGGTGATGTTAAAAAAATCCTTCTCAGGTCAATGGCAGTCACTCATCTCCCTGTGAACCAGAAGAAACAGACTCATAAATAATAAACCACTATTCATAGTAGCCACCTGGCACTTAAATATTAATAGTGTGTATGTGAAATACTTTTACATAACCATACTGCAGGCATTAAATAAATGTCAGGATTTGAAAAATTACCACTTTGGGTCACTGCTGGCCACTAAATTCTATGGTCTGGCTATTACAGCAGTGATTTTTAGACATTCCACTGTCCGGGGCTTTTCTTTCCAGGAAAAATAGTATCTTTCTGGACAATAAAGAGAACAGTTTGGGCCTAAAATTTGCAAACTTCATTACTATTTATGAAGTTTGAGCCATAGTGGTTCCTAACAATTTCCACTCCCTTCCCTCAATTTAACGTTTGCAATCTCTCAGCAACCAAGGCAACCCAAACTGGACTATTCTCCATAGTACAAAGGAGAGTCAGGTTCTCTGCTTGGATGGAGGATGAGGCTTTTATCATCAATGATTCAAATATGCGTTCCTTTTTCCAGGTCCTTCTGGGAAAACTGACTTCCCAAGAGGGAAGTTTTCCTGATTAGGAAAGATTTCAGCTTCTCTCCTAGATAAATCATACTGTGAATTACTTTCGTTGAATTCCTTTCCATTTGTTTTCTATTTAGTTCTTGTTTCATTCCCTCTAGGTCTCATACATCCCTTTTGTATAGTAAATTCTAATCTGTTTTCAAAATAAATACACAATTGATGAAAGAAACATTAGGAGGAAGGGTGGAATGAAAAAGAATCCAGCTAATCTTGATTGTATATTTAAGGCTTATTGGAGAACTAAATCTTTCTCCACATCTCTACCCCCACACCAGTATATTAGCTGACTTCTGTAGAAACAAAGGTAACGGATACAATTCTCTTTCCTGTTAATTTTAAGCAAGATGCAGAAAACGCTGTCTACACACCCCTGGCCCATTCCCAGAACTCTAATCTGTTTCCAGAACTTTGTGCTGCTTTGTGGGTACAATTTCTGCTGGTCTGACTATAATCTCCAGCATCATTTTTTACTCTTTCTTTTCCAAAGAGAACCATGGGGGTGGGAAGGAAATTCTCTGGAAAATGACAAAGCTAGAAGAAGGGGAAATGTGTAATGTTTATGCCGGCAGCCCAGTAGAATTCACACTGGCTAGGAGAGTTAACCATACTATTTGTGGTTTCTGGTATATACTTAGGATTCTCAGTAACTGGTGTCCACGGTGTAACCAAAAGCATATGATAATTGGCATTGTTTTTTTTTTTTTTTAAAGATTTTATTTTATTTATTTGTCAGAGAGAGAGCGAGAGAGCGAGCACAGGCAGGCAGAGAGGCAGGCAGAGGCAGAGGGAGAAGCAGGCTCCCTGCCGAGCAAGGAGCCCGATGTGGGACTCGATCCCAGGACGCTGGGATCATGACCTGAGCCGAAGGCAGCCGCTTCACCAACTGAGCCACCCAGGCGTCCCATGGCATTTTTCTAATAGGAGATGTACTGTTTTAAATATCGTTGCGCTAATAGCCTGACTTCCTAGGCAAACTTTTGAGCTCTTCCATATTTTGGACTAGAAAAATAAGGCCAGCTCCTGACAAATATGAAAAATCATGTTTACAATTGACTGTTACATATTTTATTCCTCTCAAATAATATCTGTTCTTTAATTATTTCTTAGGTTAATATATATATTTTCTGAGAAGAAGGAAGAAAATAAAAATCACCCCTAATCTGATTGCTAAGATATAACCACTGCAAACATTTTAGTTATTTTCTTCTAATATTTCCCAGTACATTTAGTTACATACCAATAATGACGTGATTGGGAGAACACAGTACATTCTATTTGTTCCATCGTTTCTCACTTATACTATAATGGGAGTTTTCCCATATCGAATGTGAAGTCAAGAATAATGGGTATTGGGGCACCTGGGTGGCTCAGTGGGTTAAAGCCTCTGTTCTCGGCTCAGGTCATGATCCCAGGGTCCTGGGATCGAGCCCCACATCAGGCTCTCTGCTCCACGGGGAGCCTGCTGCCTCCTCTCTCTCCCTGCCTGCCTTGTAATCTCTGTCTGTCAAATAAATAAATAAAAATCTTAAAAAAAAAAAAAAGAATAGTGGGTATTTTTGAGGTGAAAGGAGAAAGTAGTGTTTAAGATGGGCATGATGTAGTATCCAGGGTAATGTAAATCAGTTCTTTCTTGACTTGGATGCTGGTCTCAGGTGTAATTTTTCAGATAACTTATCAAGCTGCACACTTACAATTGGTATATTTTTCTGTTCTATATGTTATACTTCAATAAAAAGTTTCTTTAATACAAAGTTACAAATTGATCAGAAAATGATTCATAACAACTGAAGAACTTTTCATTAAAGGGTTCTGCTGTGATTGATTAGGCCATTCTCCCATTATTAAGTATATAGTTTTTGTTTTTTAATATCAAAAATATACAAATATATTTATACTTAAATATTCATTTGCACCACATTCACTTAGGGTAGAGTTCTGGAACTTCCCTGAGGAGAAATTACACTGTAATGGGGGGAGGGATTAATGTCAGTACATTTTCTGCAATTGAATTTATTGATGGCATAAACATGGTGGAACGCTCAAATTCTTAGAGTTATTAACTAGAGCAGAAGATATGACTGTTAAATCATAAGTTGAGATTTAGAACGTGGGCAGCAGGTAAGATATTCTTCATTCAAATATGAACAATATCTGTTCACTTCAAGTGAGCAACCCATTTCTTTTAGCACCAAATCCATGGCAGGACTCTTCCAGATGAGAGGGTACAGAGATAACAAAGGGATAAACTTGTTCTTGATTACAATTAAGAGTTGAGTTGCCCCTAAGAGTAAAGACTATCAAACCAGTGCGGATATGAATGTTCTCCCTCATTTCACGGTTCCCTCATTTATTAATTGGAATGGTAATACTTATTTCAGCATTTTGTGGTAAGGATTAAATGAAATAGCTTTACAAAGTGCTAGCCAGGGGGTGCCATTCCAAATATTTAATAATCTATACACACCAGCATATTTAGAACAAATGCTGGTTCTGAATATACTAGAGGCTGGTGATAAAGATCCAAACGTGTTCTGGCTGAATATTTTGTCTCCCAGCGTAGAATAAGTACTGGCAATTATTAGTTTTTGGTGTTTTATTCCTTTGGATCTCATCAGGTAAACTAAAATTCCCTTAAACTCATATTTGGCATTTGAATGATGTTATTTTATTTATAAATAATTGGAGAAAGCAACTCTAGAGGTGCGATTTGTGCTCATGTATTTTTCCTTTAGTTTTTACTAAACAAAGACCATTGCAATCTTCACTGCTCTAACCATTATTTTCTTTGTATTCAACTTATATATTTCCACTGCTGATGGCCACAGCAGCTTGTTGGAAGAAAAAAGACAATGTATATTGACTTCTTAAAATTGACAATGAATATAGGAGCCATGTGGGAGGTGGAGATGGGCTGTGGGGCCCAGTAATATAAATATAGTAAATGAAAAATTAAAAGACCCAAAATGTGATATTCTGGGAGCATGTTTCCACTTTTTGAGTACCATGAAACTGCTTCAAAATTGTACCAAATTTGCTAAAGTCATAGACATGGACTATTACAGAAGTTGAAAAATAACTAACCATAAAAAAAGCTCAATTACTGTAGATTTATTTTTTTAGGTGATTATAGTTAAGCAATTACAGTTGAACAAGAGCATCTTAGAACTATGTTAACATTTGTTACTAAATTTGGGGAAAAATACATTATAGGAATAATCTATTGGAATTGTTCAAATCTTCTGTCATCTTTGAATTCCAATAAGAATTTCTGTTTGGATACACAGGGAATATGGATTTGGGAATGAGAATATTGGGTAGTGTCATTATTGCAGTCAGAGATTCAAGTTTTCTGTAGGTTCATTTCAAAGAATGGCATTTAAATGCCCATGATGGTAATATGGCTTCTACTGTACCCAACATGTTGCTTTGTCTCTGTTATGTACTTAATACTCATTGTGGGAGCAAATCTGGGTAGAGCGCATGTTTCTTTAACACCAGAGGAAATGTAAGTCTTTAGAAAGAATATATATTTTGTTATCAGAAGGACATGAATTGGAGATCCAACTTCATCAATTACCAGCTATGTGACCTTGCACTAGCCATTTAGACTCTGATAACCTCAGATTCCCTATCTGTAAAAACGAGTAAGATAACACATTTGCAGAATTGCTATAAAATTTAGATGTAATGCATATAGAGTGACTGACACAGACTAGAAGCATAAGTAATAATAACATATCACAAGTAGTAATAAGTAATGCTATTTATTGCTATTATAAATAATAAAAGAGTCTGGGAACCGAAGGAATTAAGTCTGGGAATCATGGAAATGTGGGGAACACTAAAAAAGCCCCCTCCCTTTGTGGTTTCGTCAACATAAATATCAATGAAGAAATTTACCAGTTGTGATTTAACAGATAAAATTAGGAAAATATCCCCAAAGAAACATGTGTGTAATGAAGTCTTCCTTTTCCTCCTGAAGCTTTTTCAAGTAAAGCTGATTTCCACAATAAGCCAATTTCAAAGTATAAATAGCGATGCTTTGATCTTGGTAGGAGGCATCCTCTGTGAATTCTTGGACAATAGGCAGGTAAATACCTAAGCAACAGCTGCCCCAGGAATCCAAATAGTTCACATTTCATCTACCTTCGCATGAAACTTCCCTGGATCAAACACTGTAGGCAAGCTCTTTTTTTTTTTTTTTTTGAACCCTGATCCAGCCAAATTATCTAGAGGCAAAAGAATGCTTTAGTTTGTCAATATAAAGTCTGAGGCTGGAAGTGAGGTGGAGTAGAAAGATAATCACATTCTCTTCAGGAGGGCTTTAGTTTTATCCTTTTTAATCTCTCATGATTGGATTAAAAACTACTCAAGAATGCCCTCGAAATTTTCTGTTTTTGCCCTTCAGTTTCCAGGACCAGAGCTCTCTCTGCATTGGCTCTGCTTTGCTTTTCATTCTCCTGCCAGTCTTTATACCCAGAGGCACTGGTGGGGTCAGCTGCTTCTCAGGCTTCTCTTCTTCCCAGGGGAGTCAGAACCCACAGGAGAACCTCTGGGAGAGGAAGGAAAGTGAAGCTCTAACTGGCCTTAGAATAGGGTATCATCAGAGAGGTGCGCAGTCAGCAGGATTGGAATAATGGGATATAAAAGCTACATGACCACATTTTCACCTACAAATACGGGGGTACCTGTGGGAGCATGTGTGTGTGCACATAGACTATCAAATGCAGCCTCAGATGACTTCAATTTCTGTAATGTTACATAATTACTTGTTGTGATCCATTCAAACTGTTTAGATCATACTGTCCTTGGTCACCAACATCAGTAGAATACTACCAAGAAGAGTCAACTTGCTCACTAACTGCCTGGATGCATGCTAGGCACTTTAGCTCCTCTAACTCACCCTCTAAGGAGGCACTCACCAACATCTTACAGAAAAGAGAAGCTTAAGGAGCTTAAGTAACCTATACAGTCATGGTGGTTGTAAGCAGTAGAGCCCAGATTTCAATCCAGAGAGCCTTACCCCAGAGCCTGCGTTCCAAAGCATTCCACTGTCTGCCTCTTCAGCCATATCTAACCAGCCTATTAAAGGGAAGGAGGTATGTGGACTGATGAGATAGACACGTCCTGTTGATGGCGGGTCTGTGTCCTACTTGAGTGCTTGCCATCAACAAAATTTCCTTTGCACAAAATTTGGGACAGGGGAAGAAAATCATACTTCACTAGCTGTACTTTCTGCTTTCTGTTCTCTGTACACCATTCTAGTTCATCCTAAACATGGCCACTGATTGATCGTTTTACATCGTGCTCAAAAAACTGGCAGATGGGGCGCCTGGGTGGCTCAGTAGTTAAGCATCTGCCTTTGGCTCAGGTCATGATCCCAGGGTCCTGAGACAGACCCCCGCATCAGGTTCTCTGCTCAGCAGGAAGACTGCTTCTCCCTTTCTCACTCCCCCTGCTTGTGTTCCCTCTCTCACTGTCTCTTTCTCTGTCAAATAAATAAATAAATAAAATCTTTAAAAAAAAACACACACACACATGAAACTGGCAGATGGTGGGACACTTATACTGAGAATTGAGTAATATATGGAGTTGTTGAATCAATATGATATACACCTGAAACTAATATAACATTGTATATTAATTATACTTCAATTAAAAAAATAAAATGAGGGGTTCCTGGGTGGCTCAGTCAGTTAAGCTGCTGCCTTCGGCTCAGGTTACAATCCCAGGGTCCTGGGATCGAGCCCCGCATGGGCGGGGGGGAGGGTGTCCCTGCTCAGCAAGGGGTCTGCTTCTCCTTCTGCCTGCCATTCTCCCGCTTGAGTGCATGTATTCTCTCTCTCACCCGATTTCTCTCAAACAATTAAAAAATAAAATAAAATGAAAATCTCTTCGGAAAAAATGCAAGACAATAAACTTTTCATCATTAAATTCTTCTGTAAGATACCTTTGTGTGTTACAGAAACTGAGTGAGATTTTAGTTTCTCAGGGTTCGCCCACCCCCCGCCCAAAACAAGGATATGATCATAAGCCATATACATTAAGATTTTGCATCCTGATACCATTTATTTGTATTTATTAAAAATTGAGTCAATGGAAAGCATATCAGTAATGTGAACTTTTGATGCTGTTGGGTATTCCTTTTCATCTGAAATCTGTGCTATTTGCATAAAATTGTTCTTGAATCCTTACTTCATCAGTTTTCCTCCCATCAATAGAATAGAAATTTAAAATGTCAGATATAATTGAAATTATGATTCCTATTTCTCATTGACACAGACTTTTTAAAAGTAAAACTAAATGTTCTGTTCTAATCTTCCAAGATGACCATCATTGTTTTTTTAATTTAAAGGTTATTGTGTTGAGCTTGTATAAGGCCTGTACTATAATTGAGTGCTTGTCAACTTAAAGTCAAGGAGACTGATGGCCTATCACCCCGTGTACACTGAGCGTAGAAAGAACATCTTGCTACAGAATGGTTGCTAATTCTGGAAAGCTAAGGATGAAACTGAACATTTCATTTTATATAAAAATCAGGAATGTAGAGCACTAACATGCTAAATTTCCTTGTTGATCCCAGATGAATAGCTGAAACAATGGTATTGCTCAGATTCAATTCCTTGAATATTGGTTCATGTAAATCGACAATTACATGCAATATTAACTGAATCAGGTAGCTATTGTGGTTGTTTTGAATGTGCACATACGTTAATTTCCCCAACACAACATTATAGATATTGAATTTTTGTTAACTGGCATGAAACTATAAACATTTTGGTACCATGTTTAACCTTTTAGGGTAGAGTTTATTTTGTTGTGCACATTTCCTGAAGTAAATATAGGTAATTTTTCATGTTCTTAATGCTTGATGTAGCAGCATTTGAGAGAGGATGTTTTCTACATTTCTAATGTATTAAACACATGTATATGTTGGTCAAAGTTGCATAGAACATAGTAAATTAAATTGTCTTTTATAACCAGTTAAACATATTTCTTAAAATTTTTTTAAAGCAAATACCAAAACTCCTTTTGTTCTTCAACTCTGCCTCTGTCTCCCCCAACCTGTACCAGTCGAGCATCAAAGTTCCATACAGCCATTTACAGTTCCTTAGGCTCCCATTTGTCCTTCTGGTTCGTTTTCCTACTCTTTCTGCCCGTAGGTGCTGCTCCCCAACCAAACTAGATATTTTACTATTTTCCAGAATGGTCACTGTATTCCTTCTCTCTATGCATCTGTTGTTCGTTTATCTCATCGAAACGATTCCTTTCCATTCTTTGGAATTCTGTTTGAATCCCTCCTGAAGCAATCAAGACTTTTTTCTGAAAAGTCAGACTTATAGTAACAGATTGTAGAAGGGTGGTTACTAGAAGCAGGGGTTGCAGGGGGGAGATTGATCAAAGGATTCAAACTTTCATTTGTAAGATAAGTAAGTTCTGGAGACCTGATGTACCACGTGGTGACTACAGTAAAGAATAATGTATTGTACACTTGATATTTGCTAATAGAGCAGATCCCAAGTGTTCACAGTACTCATACACAATGGTAACTGTGGGAGGTGATAGATATGTGAGCTTGATTGTGGTAATCATTTTACAATGTATCCATATATCAAAACAGCACAGCCTATACTTTCAATATATGCCATTTTTATTTGTCAAAAATAAAAATGTAAAGTAAAAAACAAAACAAAATACCCTTTCCTTTCTATTTAATATAGACAAAATCAAATAGTTGAGACATATTGCTTATGTCTTTCACCAGACAATTAAATATATACGATTGACCCTTGAATAATGTGGGGGTTGGGATGCCAACCCCCCCCACAGTAAAAAATTCATTTATAACTTTTGACTCCCTCCATATTTAACAACTAGTAGCCTGCTGTTGACCAGAGACCTTACCAATAACCTATATTGCTGATTAACACATATTTTGTATGCTATATGTATTATATACAGTATTCTTATGATAAGATAGAGTAAGCTAGAGAAAAGGAAACTGTGAATAAGAAAATCATAAGGGGTGCCTAGGTGGCTCACTAGGTTAAATGTCTGATTTGGAGTCAGGTCATGATCTCAGGGTGGTGGGACTGAGCCCTGCGTTGGGCTCCCCTCTCAGCAGCGAGTCAGCTGGAGAGTCTCTTCCTTTCCCTCTGCCCCTCCTGCTGCTCATGCTCATTCTTTCTCTCTCAATATAAATAAATCTTAAAAAATCATAAGGAAGAGAAACATTTACAGTACAGTTGATACTCGAACAATACACG
Organism: Mellivora capensis; assembly: GCA_004024625.1. Taxonomy (NCBI): domain Eukaryota; kingdom Metazoa; phylum Chordata; class Mammalia; order Carnivora; family Mustelidae; genus Mellivora; species Mellivora capensis. Next base: position 54,470 of record PISX010004489.1, on the reverse strand, counting down.
TTTGAACTGCATGGGTCCACTTATCCACAAATTTTTAAAATAAATATATTGGAAAACTTTTTGGAGATTTGTAGCAATCTGGAAAAACTCACAGATGAACCACATAACCTAGGAATATCCAAAAATTTAAGAAGTTAGGTAGGTCATGTATACATAAAGTATATGTAGATACTAATCTATTTTACCATTTACTACCATGAAATATACACAAGTCTATTATAAAAAGTTAAAATTGATCAAAATTTAGACACACAAAAGCTTACAGATGATACACGGCACACCATTTGCAGCCAAGAGAAAGGCAAACAAACATAAAGATGCAGGATTAAATCATAACTGCATAAAATTAAGTGTCGTACACACTGAACTCCTTATAAAAATTCTGTAGCCACCTCCTATTGCTATTGCGGTGAACTCAAGGGTTTCGAGCAACACTTAAAATGCCATGTGATGCTAATCATCTCCGAGTAAGCCGTTTGTCTCTCTAGTAAATCGCGCATCACAGTAAAAGTGATCTCTTGTGGTTCTTGTGAATTTTTCATCATGTTTAGTGCGGTGCTGTTCACCTCGGGTAAGGCCATGAAACCCATACAGAGTGCCACCAGTGATGCTGGAAGTGCTCCCAAGAAGCAGAGAAAAGTCATGACTTTACAAGGAAATGCTGAATTGCTTGATTTATACCACAGATGGCGGTCTGCAACTGTGACGGCCCACCATTTCAAGATAACTGAATCTGGTGCAAGGACCATTGGAAAAAAAAAAAAAGAAAAGGAAATTCACGAGGCTGTTGCTGCAGCTATGCCAGCAGGTGTAAAAACTTGGCCCTTTTGTGAAATAACCTTTTATCTCATAAGGAAAATGCAGCCTTGGCAAGCACCTGGGTGGCTCAGTTGGTTAAGTGGATGCCTTCAGCTCAGGTCATGATCCCAGGGTCCTGGGATCCAGTCCTGCATCCTGCATGGGGCTCCCGGCTCAGTAGGGAATCTCCTTCTCCCTCTGTCTGCTGCTCCCCCTGCTTGTGCGCACGTGCTCTCTCTCTCTCTTTCTGTCAAATAAATAAATAAAAATAATTAAAAAAAAAGAAAATGCAGCTTTTACGTGGTCATAGGATTGCTATGAGAAAGGCATACCTACAGACTTTAGCAGTCACATGACAACTTAAAGCAAAAGGAAGGTGAAAGATATGAAACTGGAGAATTTAATGCCAGAAATGGATGGTTTGATAATTTTAGAAAGAGGTTTGGCTTTAAAACATACAGATACTAGGAGAAGCTGCTTCTGACAACCAGGAGGCAGCAGGGTAGCTTCTCACCCACCACTAAGAAAATCATTGAGGAGAAAGGATAGCTGCCTGAAGAGGATTTCAGTGCAAGCAAAAGTGCTCTATCCTGGAAGAAAAGTCACAAAGGACATTTGTTAGTAAGGAAGAGAAGCAACCCCCAGGATTTAAAACAGAAAGGGATAGGGTAACTCTACTCTTTGTGCAAATGTAGTCGGGTTTATGATCAGCCCTGCCCGTGTCCATAAAGCTGCTAAAACCCGAGTCTTGAAGGGAAAAGACAAAAACCAGCCGCCCCTCTTTTGGTTGTGGAACAAGAAAGCCTGGACAACAAGAACCCTTTTCTCTAGATTGGTTCTACTGATGCTTTGTCACCAAAGCCAGGAAGGGTCTTTCCAGTACGCGTTGCCTGTTAAAGTTCTTTTGATATTGGACCATACTCCTGGTCACCCTGTGAGTTTGACACCAAAGGTGTGGAGTGGTCTGCTTTCCCCCAGACATAAGGCCTCTAATTCAGCTTCAATTTCAGGGAGTCATAGGCCTTAAGGCTGACTGCAAGTGATACTCTACGGAAAGATTGTCAACAGTATAGAAGAGAATCCTGAGAGAGAGAGAGAACATTATGAGAAGGACTACACCACCGAAGAAGCCATCATTATCACAGAAAAAGCCATGAAAGCCATTAAAGCTAAAACAAGCAATTCCTGCTGGAGAAAACCATGTGCATATGTTGTGCATGACTTCACAGGACGATGACAAAGCCAGTCAAGGAGACCACGAAGGAGATTACGGATACAGCAAAAAAGGTGGGAGGTGAAGTGCTGCACTATATGAAGCATGGAGAAACTCAACCGCTAAAAGACACCGCCCCAGAGGCATTAACAGAAGATGACTTGATGAAGATGAGCTCTTCTGAGCCAGAGCCAGACGAAGAAGACGGAGAATAATCCATGCTAGGAAACAAACTGACATTAGACAATCTGGCGGCAGGGTTCTGATTATTTAAGATCACTTTTGTTTCTTTTACAACACAGATCCTTTGGTGATATGGGCACTGGAACTTAAAGCAAATAAGGATGGGTACCATATAGAAATATTTTTACAGAAATTTCAATGTATTTCTGTAAAGTTCCACAAGCATACCTACCTCTCCCGCCTCCCTTTGGCCGGCTCCTCGTCTTCCACCTCCATGCTCCCCTCCCCCATGGAGAAGAAAGATCTACCCCTCCTCTGCCCCCACCTCCTCCTCAGCCTGCTGAGCACGCAGATGATGAGGGTGAAGACCTTTATGATGATCCACTTTCACTGAATGAAGAGTAAATCATCATCATGCCGTGCACTTCATAGACTTACCCTTGATGTATGTGCATGTCTTTGTGTGAAAATCCAGTAACAGTAGGCTAGAATTGTGGGAGACACGTTTGCGTCATCATTGCGTAAGTATTTCTCATGGGAACACTGAGTGTGATACTTGGGTGGGAATGGATAGGCTGTTCTTCACAGACATAAGGTGAGTGCTATTTAATATAAAATTAATAATGTGTTAATTTTCTTACTGTCATAACTTTACTTTCAAAGAATTATGTTACCTTATAGTATGCCTCTCTCTCATTGGAGAGACTGCATTTCAGCCTCTCCTCACAGGTAAGTAAGTGGTTTTTAAAAAAAGTAACGATGTTTCCAACACTGTATTCTAAGTATGACTCTAACACTGTAAGCCATAAAAATTTCATCATGATTCATTCATTACTGTATCAGCTAGGCTACTGTTAAACAATCATATTGATTACACTAGGCTACACTAAAGCCATCAAATTGCTGCTTTTTCATTATCAACACATGAATTATTACACCTGTAAATAAATATGAACTTCTTTTTTACATTATCTTTTCACTCTTGATGTCGTGTTAGTTATATGTGTAACATCTGCAGTGTTTTGTGTCATACAAGACAATATTGATGTAGGTATTGACCGATGATTCATCTTGTAAACAGAAAACATAAACTCATGGTATAGGACTGTAGACATATTTTCTCCTCCTTTTGATTTTCTGAATAACATTTTCTTTTCTTTAGCTTGCTTTATTGTGAAATACAGTATATAATACTATAACATATAAAAGATGTGTTAATTGATTGATTGACGCTATTGGCAAGGCTTCCGGTTAACAGTTGGTGATTTATAGTTAAGATTTGGGCGTCTCAAAAGTCATGTTTGTATTTTTGACTACACAGGGGTCACTACCCCTAGTTGGGGTATATTGTTCAGGGGTCAACTCTAGTGCACTGTGTTTATTGAAAATAATCCATATATAAGTGGACCAGTGTAGTTCAAACCCATGTTGCTCAACGATCAACTGTATAGTTTCATAGAAGGTAGGGAGGAGTAAGCTAAAAAAGTCAAATAAAAACAAAACAAAACAAAAAACCCAGGCCATTCTCCCCCTCTCTAGCCCTCAGAGCCATCAATAACAAATCTCTTTCATACTCTTTGCAGAGCCAGGGTACCTCACAACCTTCTCAAAACAGGGGCTCACTAACAGAATGGGGAAGGAATGTAGTGGTAAGATCAGAATCTGGAAACTGGTTCTGCTTCTGGCTGAATCCCTTCATAGCCACGTCAACAGAAGATTCTATTTGAAATGAGATAATGCAGATAAGGAACATATTGAACTTAGGTATTACAAATAAATATGCATACAATGCTGTCTCAAACTATTATTTCAGTCCTCCACTGAGATAGAACCAGTGGTGTATTGGTTTCACAGCCAGTCCTCCAGGAAGAATAAAAGTTGTGATTCATAGCATTTGCGGATTTCCTTGATGCAAATATTCTCACCTGGCAAATTTCAAACTACTAATGGGATGTCACTAAGCACAGACTTGAGAAGAGATGCATGGTAACACATTGTTATCTAATATTACCACCATACAGATATAGTAGGTGTAAAGACCCTTGAAGAGCATAGATAACAGTATAAGGTAATAAGTGGATTGTGAAAATTTATGACTTTTTGTTTTAAATGTAAATTTAATTTGACTTTATTACTGAATAATGGTTTTCTTTAACAATTGGCCCACAAATTAGTGGGACTTTAACAGTTGGCTTTCATGAGCAGGTACTACTCGAGGTCTATGACATACCACAGGTAGGATCCATGTTTTCTTCCCCAAATATGTTAGTGCAAGTGTTGTGTTTGACTGAATAGTGTATTCTAGTGTTTGCACGCCATAAAACTTAATTACTGTTTTATTTACGAACCGTGAGGTACTTAAAAAGAAAAGACTGATTGCTTGAGATATTTAAACTGTATATTTAGTCAAAAACCATTTATTGACTGCACACAATTTGCTAGATACTCTGTGAAGCTAAGATAGAAGGAAAAACATCCTATGGATTAATATTAATCATCAAATCCTTGAAGGCAAATGATCAGAAAAATCTCTTCAGTTCTTTCTTTGTCAGTTCCTCTTAGATCTTCTGCCCACGCTTGTAACTCATCAGAGGGATGACAGGTTCTGGGGGACAAAAGATGCTCTTATCCCCAGGTTATAAGTAAGAAAGCTGAGGTTTCGAAACATTAGTTGTCTTGTTCAGGGTCATTTAATGAGTAAGGATTAGAGCTGGGAAAATTTCTACTTACTTTTTCCCGATAAACCACTTTCTGTCTTCCTCTTTCACACAACACATGAATGTTTTGGTACAATTTTTTTTAAGTAGGGCAGGCTGGAGAATCTTTCTTAAACCAGGGAGAAGAGGTGGGTAGTATGTTATATGGAAATCTGTTTTTCAAATAAAAGTTGCCTTGACAGCTTTTATTGGACTGCCTCCTCATTAACACATAATAGAAGGATGAATGTAATGTCTTGAAATCTGAGGGCGAGTAACCACAGGATTTGAAATTCTTTTAAAGGGGTAGGTTACAACCTGCAGTTGGGCATGCAAACTTTGAACCAAATGGAAAGTCAACTCTAACTAGATTTTCTTCTTTTTCCTTCTTTCCTTCTTCCTTTTTTTTTTTTTTTTACTTTGTATTTTATATAAATATTTATATTACCGAAGTAAACCATAATTCCATTTGCTTCTGGATGTAGGAATCATACTACCACACATATAGCACAAAGTATAAGAAAAATATTTCCTCTGGGATTTCAGACTCAAGTTTAGAAATAAAATTACCAGCCCATTATCATAAAGGCAGGTCAGATGCTGCTCAGAGTTACGACTCCAGAAAGCCAGATTCATTTTTCAAGAGCCTGCCAGGAAAGAAGCATGAGATGTCTGAGAACAAATAAGGGGGAAAGAAAGTAGGGTCTTTTTAACAGTCCGTCATTCAGAAATACACGTTTAGTGGAACCATGATGTAAACTCCATTGAAATAAAACATGAGAGAAAGTTCAGTAAAAAAAATTTCAATAAAGCTCAAATCACACAATGCTGGCCCAGATTTGCACTGTGATAATGATGAGAGAATCTTCTACTTTTTGAGGGATGTATTCCTAAAGAATTAAGTGAAAGCACAAAAATAATGCGACAAGGAAATTTTCAGAAAAAAGAAGAGAACAGAAACTGTAGCCAGCATACTAGTTATGATACGATTCTCTGACCATAGCTTTGTGGGTTTTTTTGTTTGTTTGTTTGTTTGCTTGCTTATGAGAAGGATCCTAAGGACACACACTAATGAGAAAATTCACCGTGTGCTGACATTTTATGCCATGTGGCTATTTACATGGTAGGTCAATGAGCAGGTGTCAAGAGAAACACAGTGACCAAGACAGTGGCACTGGAGTGAAGAGCAGAGTTCTCACCTTCCATGTCAAGATGAAAGTCTTCTGCTTTCTGGGCAAGGCATTCTGCTCCCAGCCACAAAAGAACAGGCATAAGCCACAGCCAGAGAGGGCATGAGGCTTGCATTCAAGGAAGGAGCTCCTGCTGTTTTTGCCCACTCGGTATTCTAAGGAGCAGGAGGCTTTGCATCCTGGACCCAAGAAAAGGAAACGTAGGTGATTAAAAACACAGAAGGGGTTTTAAGTTTCAAATAGAAATCAATGAGCAAAAAAAGGACAAAGAAACCAAGTATCTTCAGATAGGTCTGATTAAAAATAAAATCAATTCTTACTTTTGACACATTCTTCCCTTCCATGAGGCAACAATGGTTTTAGTTTTTTCCCCCAGACTGAAAGGAGCCTCTGGGAATTTTGTAGATGTTTCTATGCATGGAAAAGGATAGGCCTGATAATTTTCAAGATCGTTCTTTCTGAACACCTGCATGGCTGTTTATATCAGTCTAGTCATTAATAATAATAACATGCAGTTGGGTGCAATGTTCTGACATTTCATTCCCAGCCCCACCGCAGAATACAGCAGTGAAGATATTGTAATTTACAACAAGGAAACTGAGGCTTACAGAGATCAATTTCCTTGCACAAAGTACAGGCACACAGTACCAAGCAGTGACTTGATTAGGATCCCAGACCTTCTGTCTTCAGACCCGGCTGCTCTGCCTTTTTCTGATCCGTGACCAGCCCTGTTGACATGATAGGGGAGGCTCATTTTTGGCTTCTAGGCAGTTTGGTAATGCATTTCGGAACAGTGGGCAGAATTAGACTCACTGCGTTACCTATTTTTTCAAACACTCTTCAAAAATTGGGTGGCATTATGGGACGGGCTGAAGGATGATTTTAAAAACCTTTTCCTGACAAGGTCTGAATCACAAATGGTACATCTGGGAGCTTATGTAATTATCTCCTTACTACGATGAATAATTTGCATATTGAAGGTTATAATGTGCATAATCCTAATTTGTGGTAAATTTAACCTGGAGAAAAATTATACGCTAAGGACTGGGAATCATTTGAAATTCCAACGAGAGAAGAAAGACTCCATGAAGGAAGAGAAATGTCTCACAATCACTACTGAAAGCATATATCTAAAGAATTTTTATGCCATTAAAATGCCAAAAACATCACGTTAATTTAAAAACTGTATATAAAGTATGATCCCAGTTTTGATTTAGGAAATACTCCATAGCTCACTCTGTGTGTGTGTGTGTGTGTGTGTGTGTGTGTGTGAATGTGTAATTGGAAGGAAATGTGATTGGATCCATAACATACTGATAGTGTGGATTTTTTCTCTATGATGTGACATAGTTGATTTATGGGTAATTTTGATACCTCCTTTAGCATGTGGTCATGCTCTGGAGGGACCAGCTGGATTTAATTTCCAAGTCTCTCACTTACTGTGTGGCCCTAGCCACCCTTTGGTTTGTTGTTTCACATGTAAAATGGGAACAATATTAGTGTCTCCCTCCTGTGTTGCTGCCGAAATAAAAAGGGATAATAGAAATATGCAACAAACAGCACAGGCACTACACACAGTAGTCCCTTCGATATGGAAGCTGCTAAATGCATTTTCTTCTTTTATACTTTTCGGAATTATTCAAAATTTCTGAAAGACTTTGTTTTTCCTAATCGGAAAATAGAAACAAAAATGCAGAAACTTTACAAAAAGTGTTGGAATTAATTTAACTAAATTTCTAACCAGCACTTGCTGCTAGCTGACCAGGTTGGTTTGTTTATTTTGAGATTCTATCTATCTACCCACCTACCTACCTACCTACCTATTTGAAAGAGAGAGAACATGAGCTGGAGGAGGAGCAGAGGATGAAATCCCAAGCAGATTCTGTGCTGAGGCTCAAGCTCATGACCCGAGCTGAAACCAAGATTTGGATGCTTAACTGCCTGAGCCACCCAGGTGTCCCACTAGTTGACCAGGTTTTAATCAAATTCGATCTAACAACAACCGGGTAAGATAAGGTATTCTTTCCCCCTGGCCTGGATCCTTGGTCAGCTTCTCACTGGTAGTAAGAGGCAAGAAATGGAATTCCAACTGAACCCAGCTGTTCCAAAGACCCCGTGTGTTCTCAAACTGTCTAGTCTTACCAAGCACTCCCGTCCCAAAAGGGGAATTCCCTAGGCTCATCATCCCTACCTTCCAGGGTAGTTGAGAGAGAAAAATAAACGTCAGAAGCAATTGGAGAAAGAGTTAAGTGAGTGAAGAGGCATGATGGGAATTCAGGAAGAAAGGTCAGAGGGTCCTGGGCTAGTCCAAGGGAGGAGGAGGAAATTGTGTTAAGCCCTGAGGGATCAATATTAATAATACAGGTTCAAGGGATATGCCTGTAAAGGCATTTGACTAAAAAGGCAATAAAGTGGCAGCATTTCCTGCCCTTCAAGTCTCCAAGGGTTATTTATTTATTTTTTTTAATGAGTGGAAAAATTTTTAAATGTTTCTCCAGTTTTACCACCATGCTTTCTTTCTTGGGCTGCCACCCTCCTAGTGACTTTTATGACAACATTAAAATAGTTCCCAGGTATTATCACCATCTCTCCGCAGTGATAGCATTTCGAAGGGGGTGGGCAGCGGTGGCGGTGTACAGAGAGATGATGGAGGAACCTCTGAAAACGTGGTTTCAGGACTTCCCAGCACCATGGATCTGCATCGCACCTCGCCGGGGGCTTGCAAGGTTCCCCTTCCTAACTGCAACAGAAATCCCAGCAGGATTCACTTCCTAAACTTAATAGTTTCAGGGTTCCATCACCTCATATAGTGCCCGCTGGAGTGCAAGGTTCACACTCCTGCTCTCTGCTACGGAGAGACTGTTTTAATTACAACAAGGAGGGCAATTTAGGCAAACCGAGGGAAATGTGGATGCCATTGGATAAAAATGAAGGTTTTAATAGGCCTCTGTTGATTTTGCAATCTTGATTTCTTGCTCACTGATCTTAAGGTGGTGAAACTGCTGGGTACATATTTGAAGGAAAGTGGTTTGGATTCACTTCTAGAGGACCCCAAAGGTCCCACTGATCCTGAAGTTCTGTAGAAATAACTATCATTTCTGAAGTAGCTATTATGCGTTAGGTTTACGTGTATTTGTTCAACAAATATTAAGTACGTATTCTTTGCCAAGTGCAGGGGTTATGATGGTGAAAGAAAAGAGTCACTCACCACCCTGTGGTGGCTCTTCATCTAGTCGGGACACAGTCAATCAAATTAAATTAAATACGCGAAAGTGCCAGGACTGGGGAGAAGTGTAAGATAGTTGGAGAATCATATCGGAGGAATTGGGTCTACCAGCAAGATCGAGGAAGATTTCTAAAAGGAGTGAGTGACTGAGCTAAATGTAGTGATCCAAAGGGGCACGTGCACCCGAATGTTTATAGCAGCAATGTCCGTGGTAGCCAAACTATGGAAAGAGCTTAGATGTCCATCAACAGATGAATATCAATATTTTGTATCAATATCAATATTTTGTATCAAAAATATTGATACAAAGTATTGTATCAATATTTTAATACAATGGTATCAAAAATATTGATCAGAAATCAATATTTTTGATACTAGGCAGCCATCAAAAAATCTTATCATTTGCAATGACGTGGATGGAACTAGAGGGTATTATGCTGAGCGAAGTAAATCAATCAGAGAAAGAGAATTATCATATGATCTCCCTGATATGAGTAATTTGAAAGGCGGAGCGTGGCATTGCGCGGGGTAGGGAGGGAAAAAAATGAAACAAGATGGGATCGGGAGGGAGAAGTAAAGACTCTTAATCACAGGAAACAAACTGAGGGTTACTGGGGGATGGGGTAGTAGGGATAGGGTGGCTGGGTGATGGACATTGGGGAGGGTCTGTGCTATGGTGAGTGCTGGGAATTATGTTAAGACTGATGATTCACAGACCTGTGCCCCTGAAGCAAATAATACATTATATGTTAATTAAAAAAAAAAAAAGGATGGGGCAGGCATTAAGTAGACCACATAGCCTGAGGGAACATGGACAGACGACAGTCCCAGGCTTCCAAGAAGGCCGGTTGGGCTGCAGCTATGGGTCACAGATGAGGGTTGAAGCAAAGGGGCTGCAGAGGAGGGAAGGAGCCAGATGATGCAGGATCTTTACCGTAATCCATGATCACAAGATCTCCCCCAGCTCTGTGAGTTCGACGCTATCCTCACTTTGCAAAACAGGAAGATGAAGCACAGGGAAAGTGAGGAATGGGCATCTGGTCACACAGCAAGCTGGAGCCCAAGGTGGGGTTGGAACAACTTCTGTCCACTCCTAGAGCCCAGATTCACCGGTGTTGATCCCGATGATTCACAACCCTACTCTGACACATCGTCCAGTGGAGGCTTTCTCCGGGGGACCCATTAAAGACAAATTTATTCCCTGACTCCAAGTTCTAACTGTAAACAGTGCCTCCTCCACTATAGGAGAGAACCCTGCGGTGCTCTCAGGTAAGAGAGAGGACTGCTTCACCCATCAAATTGGAATCCTCGTTTCAGACAATATTTACTTTAAGGTTTCTAATCAAAGTCATCAGTATTCAGAGCTCCCTCGGGTGACTGTGATGACATTTTTTTTTTTTTTTTTAGGAAATAAACAGTTTTTTGTTTTTATATTTATTTATTTGAGAGAGAGAGTGAGAGAGAGCATGAGCATGGGGGAGAGGCAGAGGGAGAAGCAGACTCCCGGCTGAGCAGGAAGCCCTATTCAGGGCTAGATACCAGGACGACCCCGGAATCATGACCTGAACTGAAGGCGGACGCTTAACAGACTGAGCCACCCACGGGCCCTAGGAAATAAAGAATTACATTATTTCGTTCACGTAAGATTTATTTTCTTGTTTGTTAAGTAGCAATAGCAACACCAGTGTTTTTTCACAGCAGCTTCAACGAGCCACCCAATGAGGCGAAGACATACAATTATTCCCTTTTAACAAATGAGGATAACGAGGCTCATGGAGTTTAAGTGACTGGCCTTAGGTCACACAGTTTATGAAATGACAGAGGTGAGGTTTGAGTCTAGGAGACCCAATTCCAAAGCCACATTGTTACTGTAATGTTCTAAAAGAGAATTAGTGAAATAAGAAAATTCCTAAAAAATGTTGCATGCTAATGCGTACGTATGTTGAATACGTATTCAACAATAATTATATTATTAGGCAAAGAAGAACTTGTCATATAAAGATTCTCAGTGGCTTTGACACCAATTATGGATGCTTTAGAAAGTCAGTGTGGTTTCCTAAATTAAGATATCAAGGTTAAGATGCAGGATTTTTTTTAAAAATCAGAAATTGTTCACTTCCTAAAGTTGAAGGATACATATATTTTGAAGCTGTGTGTGTGTGTGTGTGTGTTGGGGTTTGGCAAAATAAAAAGAGTAAAAGAATTATTTTATTTTGATAATCTTTCAAAAATTACATGTTTGTTTTTAAAGTTCCTGTGGTAAGCTGGTGTGGGCAGGGGGACTGCATCAAAACATACCCACCAGAGTGAGATGTTGATGTCTCTCTAGTGCTGTATTTTGTCCTTTCTAAAGAAGAAAGGTTTTCCTTCACAGTGCATTTACGTCAAATTCTAAACCCTCTCACAAGAGCCTATCATATCAACCTTGTCAAGTCTCACTTGTTGAAATGAGTGGGATTTGAAAACTCCTGAGTGTGCTACTACATTTTCCATTTATGTTCAGGGAATACGGCTGTGTGAAAATAAGGTCAAGAGTTGTATGTGTGTGTGTGCAGGGAGGTGGGGGTTGGGGGGAAATTTGAGGGAGAAACAGCTCTAAATGAGTGAAACTAAATAGATCAATTGTTTCAGGTAATGGAGAACAGTGGTATCCATGAAGGATGAGGCAAGGAGTTTGGGAGGAAAATACACTTTATTCCTTTTATTTCTTACATTTTTAAACCTTTATTGCTCTATTTAAACTACTTATTACATCAAATGCTAGAGTTTAACTGAAAGAAACCAATGTCTTTGCTCTCAAACAACATACAAGTTAAATGTTAAAGTTAAATGACCTATTTATTCTCATTGAAATAACAATAAGATCGTTCTTGGTTTTCTTCTTTTTTAGAAGTCAGCTACAGACGAAGTATTATGAAAAAGATGGATACTTTCATTAAGATTTCTCAACTTCCAGGAAATGAATTCATTATTTTTTGTCAGGTTTGAGAAAACACAATTCTAAAACTAACCTTGATTATATTTTAACCTAAGCCCAAACTCTGTAATAGAATGCCCAGATGTGTTTTAGTAGAGGTAAGAATTGTTTATTGAGGGAGGAATCTTGACAAGACTGTCAGTTTCTGTTTCTATAATTCTTCTTCATTTTCTTCCTATAACTAACTAGAAGTGGACATCTCTCAGGCTTCCCAAGAAACTTATTTTTTTCAAAAAGTTTAATTTGGTGAAGATGCTTCTTAAATAAACAGCAAATTTCTTTTTCAAGGAGAGAGACCAAATGTTTTCCTCTAGCGACCAGTAGAGGGAGCTGTTGGCATTTCATTTGGCCTTATAACTCGACCTGGAAGTTCCCTTCTTAATTAATTCAATGTTTGAAATTAAACCAGCGTTTAAATGTAATGATATTAATATGCAAGGATAGACATGTAAACGTGGAGATTTTCCATTCCCATTAAACTTTCTACACAACCACATATTTCTGGTTCTTCTGTGGGCTTCTTTTAGAGAGCTTATGTTATAGAAATGTTGGCTGCTATAAATTAAAGCTGCTCAGAACGGAGTTCATGCACCTAGGCAATGATTCAACATTTCTAAGACTGATTGCAAGTCAAGAAAGAAAGCAGCTTCTTTCTCCTACACTAAAAAGAAAGAAAGAGAGAGAGAGAAAGAAAAACAGATACTTGACCTAGAAACAATACTTGGAAGTTTTCAAAGGAAAATTAGCATGTGCTAGGTTTATAATAAATTTGAAGATCTCTAATCCAGGGGGAAGATCTGTAGTTATGGTTCTGGGGATATTTGATGGTGTCCTTGTGATAAAATAGAGTATATTGATTTTTCTTATATTCCTTCCACCCCAGATTCATTTCTGTAGCTCTGTGTTTTTAAAGACTTGTTTCACAGCCTAGCATTGAAAAGACACTTCTCCTTTGCTATTATTTTTTAGTTAAAATGGATTACTATGTAACAATTGCCAGAAACCTCACCAAGCCTGACAGAGAGCTGGGAAGCTGGATTTTTCTGTTGGTACCACTTCTCAGACAGTCCCCGAGAATAGACAAGTTGGAGCATTGGAGAGTTAGAAGTAATCATTCTGATATAACCATTTTTTCCCTAAAATTAACAGATAAATAAACTATTAGATATTTAAACCAATGCTATTAAAGACATGAAATTGTACCAAACTTGAAATGGAAAATTACTTTAAGAGATAAAGAAGAGAGTGATGTTTTGTCTTGATAGGCATTAGCAAACGATCTCTAAACACACTGCCCAATGACATAAGATTTCTTTGAGAAGGTACACTGAAAGCGAAGCAGAGAAACAGGATTCATTGTGGTGCCCCCCCCCCCCAAGTGAGGAAAGCAGTGCCATTTCCTTGGGGCAGTACGAAACATTGCAATTTGCGCATTGAATGTTAACCCAAAGTCATTTTCCCTATTTACAAAAAGGTCAAGTAGAGCTTCTTGGAAAGAAAGAAAAAAAAAAGTGTTTTTTGTTTTGTTTTGTTTTGTTTTTATGTGAACGTGGACGATGTTCTGTGCTATTTCCAGGTAGTGTGTATTTCCTCAAATCACTCATGATCTTTCATGGGTCTGGCTTGGTCTATGTTTTGTGTTGATTTCCGGGCCTTGCAATCAACATTAATTTTGCTGCTCTTTCTGAGAGAAGTTGTTAGAGGGAAAAACGAGTCACTCACTCCGTGCAGGTAGAGTTGAAAGACAAGGAACACGAGTGCTGGATGGCACTGCAGAGTGGTTCAGAGAGCTGGGATAAGAACACCCGAGCGCCGTTGGACATATAATTTTAGGTGAAATTGTGTTCCATGTGAAGCATTAATTTCAATAGAGACTTTATATATAAGCTCTCGTTTGAATAATAATGTAAAATTAAATTTAAATTGTAAATAACGTCCAGATACTAGTTGTTTCCTGGCTCAAATTCTTTAGCACATATGGTGCTGGCATAAGCTTGTGCCTGCCTGCCTACTCTGGGTAATTTTGCATGCAAATAGTTTTAGTGCCTATGTTGAGGTGCTAAAACGTGTTTAGTACACTTGAAAATATTTGCATTGCAAAAGGAGACTGAATCTCCTGAGGAAAATCAAATTGATATTTTGTATTAAGAGACCACTCTGGGCACGGTGTGGAAATCTTCTATGGAGACTTCTGTTGATCGTGCAACTAGCATTTTTAATTGACCCTTCGAAGAGAAGGTCTGGCTACAGCTTTGCCAGGTTTATAAACCATCGGATCATCTTCTGGCAGCTTTCACTATAAGAATCGGTAGGGCCGAGAGAAAGCTAAGGACAGAATCTACTCCCATTGGCCAGAAAGTAGCTTTTCAGGCCTCAGGTTGGAGGACGGGTAGGATAAATACGTTAATTATAATGAAAAGTTTCAGCTGAAATGTGCCTAACTAATTAGCTAACTAACTAACCAACTAACTCAGGAAAGGCTTTCGCACAGTGAAGCAGCGACGGATGCTGGGTGTGAGGCCGCACACCCGCTCCCATTTGCCACACTCCCATCTGCTGCATTTACGGGAACCAGTTCGTTAAGAGTCTGAACTGAATCCAAATAAAATGCATTTCTGATGCAAGCCCGATGACTGGTGCCATTCTCCGCTGCATTATGTCAAATTAGAGCTCGTGTGGAAAAGAGGTTACAGAGGGCTTACGTAAATGTCGCATGCGTAGAGCATCGAGGGAGAGTTCTGCACAAAGTCAACATCCGATTTCTATAAACAAATCAGCCTCCTTCCCGATTCGGCCCCTGTTCACCAAGACCAATTAAAACCTTGGGCCCCCTAATAAAGGCATAAAGAAATTTCAAGAGGCATACGAGGGAGAGGTCTGTGGAACTTTCCTTGTCGCCATCTTTCCAATGTTCGCAGAGAATTTTCTTTTATTCCGCTAATTTCAGGTGTAGTAATGTCCTTAGAAAATGAAAGTAAGCTTAGTATCCATAAAATAAACAGATGATCCGAGGTCTCCAGGAGGAATTCAAATTGTGGGACTTCTCTGTCTGCACCTCCCTCCTCTGTGGAGAAATGATGCCAGATGGAATTCTAATACCTCCCATTGTAGTTAAGTGCTTCCATGGCTTCCAGCCCTAGCCCCATGCAAGAGATTGCCTACCATAGGTGCTTATATTGGCCAAAACTCTGGGGTTTGATCCAAATTTTCTCCCCATATTTTACCCTTCCACACCTAATATTTTATTCTTTCATCCCACAGAATGCAAGGTGCCGTACGTATTTTGTGTCAACGAACAGCCATAGACAGGTAGCAGGCAAGAGCCAAAAGGAACTCATCATGAATACAAACCAGGAAGGAGGGGTTGACTTATGTGTCAGTGAAACTCCTGTTTGCAATCTATTTCCTTTAAAGCCAGCTTAAAAATAATAATAATAAAAATAAAATAGCCCTGTTGTCTGTGGGATCCTAGCACATCAATCAATCCATTAAGTAAGTAAATAAGGCAATAACTAAACAATAAATCATTTTGAATTTCACGCATGCACAAACCTTTTGATACATAAATGACAAGAAAGGTTTAGATTCAGAGGCTCCAGCCTCTGTGCTGATCATTTTGCATCCAAAAGAAAGACCCATTCTAAGCGGTGGTGCTTCGCTCCTTCTGGTCCTCAAACCCTGGGGCTTCTCTGCGCCCCTTTGGTGGTTGTGTGTGTGATGCACGGCTTGGGAGTTGTTTCTGTGTGTGCGCTTGTGCGGTGTGAGGGGGGAGCATGCTGTTAGGGGGAAGCCTCCCACACATTTCTGCCATCACAGACGGTGGGCAAACAGCTGTCTCCACAGCTGAGACCACTGGAAGTGCTCTTGCTGCTCTAGTAACTCGAGAGCACACGGCTGGTCCCTGGATGGCAGGGAGCTCTGTGCCTGCAGCTAAGCGCCAGAGCTTTCCCGGGGCTGAGCAGGCGGAGACTTTGCCACCAGACACAATAAGCATCTGAAATGGGGTCTCATGAATAATTCATCCTTGGTGTCCTACGAAACAAAGAAATGATATGTTTGCTGGTAGATAACTGTGTTGTGGCATTTGTAAATCTTTTTGAATTTGGAGCTGATCATGTTTCATGTTGGTAGAGAAATACGGTTTGTTGGGTTGTTTTCCCCCCCTAAAACAAAAAGTTGGGAGTTCAATGTGATAGTCTTACAGGGAGGGTCTTCCACGAGATACTGGATGGATTACAGTAATTTGGCTCGTGATTTAGGAATTTTTAAAAATCTCATTCAGTGAAAAGGGATGTTAAAATGATTTTACTGCAATAAAATACAGCAGGATACTGGGTTCTCAAGGAGAATTTTGTTTTCCTTAGTAGGCAACCAGCCCACTTTTGCTAATGCAACTTTCATTAGTGTAGGCTGAAAAACAGTGGTGCCTTTAACATCCCAGGAGAGCATCAGGAGGAGCAATTCTTCACTTTCTCTAAAATATTAGTAAAAATGATACTTCAGTGAATTGAGCCCTAAATTGTTTTAGTGACAGTTAAATACCCACTAATTTAACACTAGTTAAATCGGCAATAAAATGACCCCCAACCGAGTGGAGCCAACCACCCTATTTCACCACAATAGTTCCGGACCTAATGCCCATGATCTATAAGGGCCACTGTGCACACTTTATGTATTTGCATAACAAATACTTCAGTGCGATATGAAGTAACCAGCTACTCAAACTTATCATAATCAGGATTTATAATTAGTATTTGTGTATGCATTTCATTTATTCTTTAATATCTGTGTACTCATTTCCCTGAGGAAAAAAAAAGAAATCGATTTAATAGTTCTTCATTGTCTTTGAAATGACAACCTGGCAAAACAAATCATGGTGATGTTCTCTGTCATCTCTCCAATAATTATCTCAAATCTGTCATCTATTATTCACTCATGCTTTCCCCGTGACACTTCCCCGCCCCACCCCCTCCACCCCCCCATCTCCTGTAGTCTCCCTGGCTTTCAGGTTGCCCAGGAATTATTGTGCGTCCATAAACCTCACACAATCTGATATGATTGGCAGGGAAAGTCAGAAAGAAGGCCCATTGATTTCACTGGAAGAAAAAAAAAACAACAAGTGAAAACAAAATATGAATCTGCCAATTATATGCTAGAGTGAAAATACAATTCCTTCTTGCTTTCAGGTGAGGGAATTGGCAGTTGGAGTAGAACAAACGGGTATGTGGTGAGCCCTCCAAGATGAAGAGGAGTAGTGGATGGTGTGTGAGCGTGCCCGTGTGTGGTTGCTCTTGTCGTTTGCTTCCTGAAGCTCCAGTAATGAACCGGAGAGGAGAGTCACAACATACATGCAGGTAATGACTGTGTTTCTTTACTTTGGTGGTGTAGGATTAAGGCTGTAAATAAAATTATGGTGGTACATAAATTGCTTTGTACCTTTGAAAAGATAATTAGATTTCCAGTGGAGCTAATAATGAGATAAGTGGTACGAATGTCCTGGGGCCAATGAGATATCATTAGAAACCGAGGTGACAGCCTTAAGATGAACAAAACACAAACAAAGCCTCCAAGATCAAAGGCAGAGTCTAAGAGAAATGTCCCTCACTTCCCAGTAACAGCTTCCATGCTCTCCCCCACCTCCTTATGCAATCTGTGTTAGGGTCGCTCATTCCTCCTCTTCCTGAGCTTCTTGAAGCTTCTTAAGGCTCAGTCAGCTATAGAAGGAGCCTGGATTGCTAGAACTTTCCGGAACATCAGCACTTGGACTTCTAACATTTTGCTTCCAGTATGTAAGAGAATCCCCTATGGGAATATCTGGCAAATCCATACCACTAATGTTGTATATTATTCCATTTAAACATCTGAGAGCGAGAAGGAAATTTAAATGAAAGTCCCTTAAGGATGTGTGCTATGATAATACAAGTAGTAACCAAAGAGAAGAAATGCCAATTGGTCAGTCAACAATTTAGAACATTGAAGATATAAGAAGTTTACAAAAAACACAACAGGATCTCGGAATGAAAGAGACTTGGATTTCTGTCTCTGCCACATGGGTATTATGGTAGACATTTGAACCTTCCTGAATATATTTCCTCATCTGTAAAATGGGGACAAAAATGCATACCTCTCAGACTACTTGTAGAAAACCAGAACTGGTGACCTAATGTACGTAAAGTGTGTCCAGTAGGTTGTAATAATCTAAGCACATCTGAGTCACCTGGAGAGATTTTAAAATCTCCCAATGCCCCTCTGCCTCTGTCCGAATAAATCAGAATCTCAGGGGAACAGGCCTTGACATTAGGATTTTTAAATGCTCCCCTGGTGATTCCAGTGCATAGCCAAGGATTTGAACAACTGGTAGAAAAGCCTGAAACTGAATGAACACTCAGTAAATATTATTCAGTTCCTCTTGTTCATGTGACATGAATATGAGTTTAGTCAGGACACAGATTCTTTTATTCCTGAAAGGAATCCTTGAGACCAGTTAATCCATGTTCGTGCTTTGAAGGTAAAGAAGCTGAATCCAGGAGGATGAGTTCCATGCCCATGGTCATATTGTTGGAAATGAGGGAGGGATTCCAGTGTTCATTCTAGAATGCTGAGGTTGCCGTCCCTGGCACAGCTTGTAAGAGGGGAAGTGAGGTCTCAGATGAGGCTGAGCACGATCTTTCTTTCCTTCTTTTCTAAACAGTATTTTGTGGCAAGGAAGATACCACTAAGGTCCAAAGTAAAGGATTATACCCTCAACTCTCGTCTTCATTAGCTTGGCCTAGTAGCCTTTATTCATAGAAACTTTTGAGCAGAAAAACTGAACCTCAGGAGTGCTTCTGTGTGGAGGGCACACGCCTATGTAGCTTGGCTTCTGAGAGTGGGTGTCATAAGGCTCCACTGAGCATTTCCTGTGTGATTGATACGGAAAATCTGAGCAATTTACCACAGCACAGTTATGAGCCATCATACAGGTGCATTTAATTTTTAATTACTCTTAAAAATGTTTTTAATAATTAGTAGCAATAACCACTAATTGGCATGTAAGCTATTCTTGCACCAGCAGGCAAACTGTAGGTTCACTTCTGCACACCCACACCCAATCAACTGAAAATTGCTTCCATGCTTATCTTATAATTACTGTGTTTAATGCTGTTTGCATTGTTTGGAAGCTTTTGTAATTAATTGATTTTTTTTTTTTTTTTTTTTTTTTACCTCTGAACCTGTACACAGAACAGTAAAGATCAGTCCTTTGCTCAGTAACATCTTATTTACATTGAATTGTGTAGACATACATAAAGCGGGAAAATAATAGCTTTTGTTTTTACCTGCCAAATAGATTTCCTTTGGTTTGATGATAGAGATGTAGATCCCATGCAAAATATAAATCTTCTCTAGCTACCTCCTTGTCTTTCTGGTTCTCCTCAATGCAGTTGTGTACTGTAGCACAATTAACAATTTTAGTCAGATTTTTTTACACCTTCATGTACCTTCATATCATCTGCATTATTGATTTTGAAACTATTTCTGGGAAAGGGCAATACTTTGCAAATGTCTCTATTCAAGTCAAGGTAAGACCATTAAAGTTGCATCATTTGTTCCTTGAGCGTCTTTAATTGGCTTATATCTGTGCCTATCATTGTGCCTTTGATCTGAAAATGACAGTCATGGTTAATTGCTAAAGAAATCATGAAATGAACTGAGATTTTTGGTATGGGAAGCCATTTTAGAAAAAGTGATGGGTTTGCCAATGTTTTCATAGTAGTAAATGGCAAATAAAATTTTATGATGAGAGAGGCAAAAGATAAAAATTTGACTTTATAATTGTAAGCCATTATGTACTGGTTATAAACTGAAACTGGATGAAGGCATGGGTATGAATAGTGCTCCTTTTATTTATTCCCTCACTCACTGAATAGTCATAAGGAATATGGTGGACCAAGCAGTGTGCGAGAAAATGGGATACAAAGGGAGAGAGACATTGTAGGAAAGTGCGGTCTTGGGAGTCAGAAAAAAATGCAGTCTGAAAATCTTGATTCCACAACGGAATAACTGAGAGATGTTTGGAATATCATTTTGTCTTTCAGAACCTGGTTTCTGTCATCAGAAAAGTGAGGACAAGAACACCTACCTTGAATACCCGTTGTGAAGATTAAATGATCGATTTTGTGAAGAAATTTGCACTTTCCTGTTATGCAGTATTTACAAAATGCATGCATGCTATAATTTTCATTAGATCAAAGAACTCACAGTCTAGTGAGTGAATGGGATCTGTCACTTACAGGGTTCTTTGAGTGCAGGTGGCAGAAACAAATTCTGGATGCCTAAGCAGGTGAGAAGTTTTTTGGAAAGCTATTGGGATACTGACAGGATCAACTAAAAAGCTGGAGAATCAGGTCTGAAAACAGAAGAAGAACTAGCAAAACTAAGAGTTTAAGTCTCAGGATCTCACCAATATTCTTGGGGGCCAGTGAACAAATGCATTCCAGTTTTTTCCCCTTGTTCTTTCATCTTTGTTCTCAAGATTCAAAGTCAGACTAAGGAAAGAAAGAGGGAGAAGAAGGAGAGGAAGAGGGAGAGGGAGAGAGAGGACCTAAGGAAGCGTGAGCTTAGTTGTGTGGCTATCCCTTAGAAGTAGAAGGTGAGGAGCCTTGAATTCTAGGTGCACCGAGGCAATATACACCAGAGGAGAAGGAGCCCTACTAAACACACACACACACACACGCACACACCCATTACAGAAGTAATGGGTGATTGATTAGTAGACCAAAATCAACACAAAGTATGTAACACAGAATCTGATTACAGTGTCTTAAGTAGGGTTGGCTTCATGGAGGTGTGATCTGTGCTGTCACAAAGGGCTCCATGCTTAGCAGCCCTTACATTTGGTTTAATGTTCTGTGCCACCATTTTGAAATTCTTAATTTATAAACAAGGGACCTAACATCTTCTCCTTGCCCTGGGTTGTGCAGATTTTGTAGCAGGTCCTGGTCATAAGTCCTATGGTAGGGATCTATACACAGCTCTGTAGAAGCACAGAGGAGGGAAAATATCTAGGTAAGGATTCACGGAAATGCCAGGAAAGGATTCAAGAGATGAGAATTAAAGTATCAGTCAGAGTTTGCCAAGTGGAGAAAGGGGCTAAGAGATTCAGATAATGAAAACCAGAAATAAAAACCAGCAATATTTCTTATCAGGATATTAACATGATTTTGGCATAATTTGAACTGAAAGCCATCCCCTTAAGACTGGTAAAGCAAATAACTCACTATTACAGGTGGGAGAAAACAACCCCTTTACGCTCTCTGTAGGTCTGTGCCAAGCAGTGGAGAGGACCTGCACCAGCCATGGGAAGAAGCCCACCAGAGCCCAATAAACCAGTGTGCTTCCAGGCCACCAGAAACTTGTGGCTTAACTGTCATTTGAGTCTTCCTTCCGGCTAGCTTCCTCCGGAAGTCACTGGAAGCAAGCGCTGTCCCCAGTGCAGACTCCTATCTTCTTGCCACAAAGCTCCTACGTTAATGGCAGGGCTTTTGAGTGGGACGGTAGAGAGAATAAGCAGAACAGTTTAGCTTTGTTTTCCATGTGTTATTTCAGAATTGATGCAACTTTGCTTTGCAGTGTTTTCTGATACCAAGACTTTTTCCATTCTTTTATCAAATATTTTTAGAGAATTTCAGGCGTCTAGCCCAACACTTTTCCAAGGCATGAATTTCCTGAACATGTCCAACAAGTGCTCCTACAGACTTGGCTGGAATACCTCCAGCCCATTTGGGTTTTGGATAGATCTTATTGTCAGAAAGTTCTTCCTTCTATTGAGCTAAACTTGGCCTCTGCATAACATTCACCAAGAGGTGTTTTGGAGTGACTCAGATTAAGCCTGATTTCTCTTCCTCATGCAAAAGCAAAATATATTCTCTAACTACAACAGTGGAAATTTTCTTTGCTATTGGGGCCTTCCCCAGTGGGTAAATACATACAAGGTTTCCCTTAAAGAAGCTCCTTTTAGCACCTTGAAAACAGTATACTACAGGGTAGAGACTGAGAGGATTGTCCTACGAGTGGAATAGGATTGTGGTATACCTCCAGGATGGCACAGGTCTGAAAGTCTGTTCTCCAGATTCATTTTGCCTTCTGAACTTCATAATCTCCATGGGAAACAAATTTTTCCATTCCCTTTATCATTTGTAATGTACCAGGCTCATATCCAGCTGACTCCATTTCATGAGACACAGAATAGGTCACAAACACACTTGTGCCAGGAGGGATAGCCCAAACATTTGCCATCTGTGTCTCAGCTTTCTCCAGCTCCTTCCTTGGGTGGCTTGTCTAGGGACACACCCATACACGCTCCTTCCCATTCCCCTGGCAATGGAAAGAGTTGGCACATTGCACATTAGGTTTTCGAGGGAGGCCTTATTTTACAAGATTTCCCTAAATGTTAGGGAGATTTTTTTTCAGTGTGCTGGACTGGTGTGCATTCCGAGGGTGTGCTAAAATTAATCATCTTCATCAACATCATCTTCATAATGACGTTTTGTTTTGTTTTGTGGGGAAATCAAGGCTTCAAATCAATATAGATATCAAGTCAATGCCTAGAGGCTCTTTTCATAAATATAAACATTTGTTGATTAAAAGCTAATTAGGATTGTACGTATTTGGATACTTGCCAAAGGGTCCTATTGAACAAGCTCCTCTTCCATGATCAAGAACTTAATCCCAAATACCATGTCTCCTTCTCTTTAGTTGCCTTGCAGTGTGCTGCCTCTTAATGTTGAAAATCCAACCATCCCATCAAGCTCCCTTACCCCTTCAATATCAGTTTCAGGAATACAATACAATTTTCTTCCATTCATCTTCTCTTACTCCCTATATCATAATTTTCTTAATATAATCTTCCCCACTTAATTATTTGATGTCTGGCCAAGGTAGAGCCATACAGTACAATCATGATGAGCTTGACTGGAACTTACATGACATTAGCAACAGATATAGAATATTAGGAAAAATGTAAAGTATAATCATTACAAAAAAGAGTGGCTAGATGATTTACAGAGCACCCACCATGAACCATGCCTTCTGATGGGAATGATACAGACATTTTCCTTCATCCTTGCAATGCTGTAAGGCAGGATTGTTGTTCAGATTTTAAAGATAAGGAAACTGAGGCTCAACACTTTTAAGTAACGTTCCCCAATTTAGGCTCTTCTTAGATGGGGGAGTTAGGGTTCACCAGACTTTGAAAGTTGATATTGCAAGTGAAGAAGTGAGTTGAAAATCCTAGACTTGAAATGCCTGGCTGAAGGCAATCTAGACTTGCCTGCATGACTCCCCAGTAGACTATTTTATCATATGAGGGGATGCAGTGTACATGTATAGTTCACATTGATTCTAGTGTAATTCAGAACTCCTTAAATATTGAGCTTCTAAAATATTGTAACAATGATCAAGGTTTTGGTAACAAGTATCTTGTGTTAAGCCATTGCAGATTGGATGACAAGGCCATTGAAACGTAAACTATAATTGGGGTGCCTGGGTAACTCAGTGGGTTGAGCATCCAACTCTTGATTTCAGCTCAGGTCATGATCCCAGGGTCTTGAGATGAAGCCTGGCAACAAGCCCCCAGTATGCAGCCCCACCTCAAACCCCTTGTTGGCTCTGAGCTCAGTGGGGAATCTGTTTGAGATTCTTTCCCTCTGTTCCTCACCCCATGCTTGTGCACAGTCATTCTCTTTCTCTCTCTAAAATAAATAATCTTAAAAAAATATAGAGAGCTATAGTTGATAGTAACAGAGAACCTCAGTTTTTGTTAATTCTACTTAATGTTATTGGCATTATCATTTGTTTTCTTGTAACAAAGCTAAAAAAAGACATTAAAATGCACATAAAATATATTTTAAGCACACACTCATATCTTTACTTTTCTTATGGAAGGACAACATGAAGTTGTACATATTCAGCTTTAAGTCATTTACTATTTCAAAATTCCTCCACAGTGTCAAATCACAATGGACCCCTTTTCTTTTTCTTGAAAGAGATATATACTCATCGGCTTTCCTCAATAAAGTAAAATGTCAGTCTCCCAAGGTTAGCAATGCGAGAGAATCAAAGCCTAGCAGGATGGCTAGACCAGGTGGCTGTGATGGGTCCAGCAGGCCTGTCCCTTCCACGAAGGGATCACTTGCTCCTTGTCCAATACGCTCAAGGGGCTAGGCTTGGTTTTACGACTGAACCTGAAGGTTCTAACCCATGTGGTGGCAATGGTAGAATCCTAGAGACATCCCTACGACAGTTGGAGCAGGGCCTCTAAGATGCACACCAGCCAGAGATCCCCCCACTATTACCAAATTGAATACATCTAGGCTTGGTATCCTGAGGGGAGCTAGTGGGTTTTCTTACACAGCTTGCTAGTGTGTTAGTGGAGAGTGTATTTCCTTAGAAACTATCTGAAGTAGAAATTATGGGTGAGAGAAGGAAGGGCTAACTCATTCTTTTCCATAACCCTGGTTTTCCTCACTTCTCAAAGTCACCGGGAAATTCAAATCAGAACAAGATGTGAAATCATAATTCAGATAGCAAAGCATTATTATTTTTAAAACTAGTGGGTGGCAAATAGATGTGTCTTCTAGTCTGATTTCGCAGTCCTAAATCCTATTATCTGGTTGAGAAGCTTTTTTGACTTTGCTTTTAAGAGTCACTATTTTGTCTTTTTTAAAAGATATTATTTAAAGATTTTATTTATTTATTTATTTGAGAGAGAGGGTGAGCTTGTGCACATGTGAGTGCCATGGGAGGGGCGGGACGGGGAGAGAGGGACAAGCAGACTCCTGGAGGAGCATAGAGCCCTATGGGGGACTCCATCTGACAGAACATGGAACCCCATGTGGGGGTCCATCTCATGACCCTGAGATCACAACCCTGAGGTCAGGACCTGAGTGGAAACCAAGAGTTGGAGGCTCAACCCATTGAGCCACTCAGGTGCCCCAGATTCACTGTTTTGTTTTTATCACAGGAGTTGGGTCATGGCCTTGCTGCTCAGGCCCTGGTGCTATAGTCAGAGGAAGCTTAGAATCTAGCACCAGCTCTGCCACTCCCTCATGTTGTGACTTTTGCCTCTCTGTCCTACTTCCTATGCAGGAACTGGGATAAAAATGCCCTCAGAGAGTTTGGTGAGGAATATCCAAGTTAATAACATGGAAATTGCTTAGACAATAGCTTGACTCAGACTAAGTGCTCGGGACCTGTCACGTGTTGCTATTCTCAGGCAGATACAATAGCAAATATTTGCAACCCTCACTCTTCAATAAAGACCATTGTTGCAGGTGTCTAGCGAAACTTTGTAATGCCTGCGCATTTTATTTTCCACACAGACTGCCGCTGAGAAGCACTTTGTTCAGAATGGTATCATAGACATTGGGTGGGACAGGAGTGACCCTATAAACAGAAAATGCATCTTCAGCTCCCAGGAGGAAACTCCTCAGTTTGTTGTTATTGCTGTTTTTAAATATTAATTTAATTTTATGGAAGGAATTGAAATACTCTAAAGAGCCAAGAAGCCCGATTGTCCACAGAGAGGAAGCCATACATCCTTGAAGACAAGTCTGTGGTCTGTCGCAGAGCAGGTTTGGAGCTGCAGAATTTTAAGCAACGATTATTCTCTGGAGAGAGTTAGGAGCTGAGACTCAGGACTCTAAACCCAGCCTTACACCATAGTGATCTCAGCTGTCTAAGGTGTCCCCAGTATTTTACGCTGTGGCACCTTGTCTGGACATGGGACCAGAACTTTTGAATTCTTTTAAAAGGATTTTGTTCTAACACATAACTAGACTCCTGAGTCATCTCCCAACTCGCCCTAATTTTATAGCTAAAGTAGACAGAAGACTGGGATGGGCTGAGAGAAGAACACAGAGCCACCCAATATTGGAGCCCAGACCAAGACCCAGGACTTCTAATTCTCAGTTCAACTGATAAGAAGAGAGATTTAATAGTAGCATACTGGATTCATTAAATAGTAAGAATAATGATAATGATAATAGCAAATTCTTTTTTAGGACTTATTGTGTGCCGGGTACAGTTTTAAGTCTTTTACATGTATTAACTCATATTGTCCTTATAACAAGATGAGTAAGAAGGTGTTACCATCATCGCCATTTTACAGGTGGGTCAGCTGAAGCATGGTGCAGTAAGTCAGCTCGCTCAATGGCATCACTGGTCCGTGATGGAGTGAGGATTTGCTTTTACGCACATAGCTATACTACGTCTTACTTAATTAACTGCCTCTACCCACATTCTTATCAAGCTGCTTTACTTTAAAAAATGCCTAGATCTTTAGGCTCCTTATTGGACACAGAATTCACCAAAAACCACCGAAGCCCGTTTTGTACCTCTCACATAAGTTCATCTATGTACACAGAAAACTCCTTTGTAAAATCAATACATAAATACATATGTATATAAATATATATAAAGTTCTACCACATGCAGGGCGTTTATCCAGGACAGCAGTGAGCGATACTCAGATCGTTAACATAATCTGGCCAATTAAGTTAACAAAACTGTCATGTATACAGTATCCACTTGTAAAAAAATTAAAAATTAAAATACACTTGACACTAAAACTGTACTCATCACAACTCAGTTTCATTGGAATTCTGATTTGGAGGGCATGGCGAGTTTCATAAGACCTCCAGTCTTCCTTATCAACATTTTACTTTCCAAAGACGGAGAGAGAGAGAGGAGGCAATTAAGTTGTCTCTAAATGATATTGCAGGAACTTCACTAAAATTTACTTCGTACAGATATATCCCTGGGGTCTACTATTTTTGTTTGTTATTGCTTAATGTCAAAATTCCAAAAATAAATACAAATTTGAGTTACTAAGCCTAGTGGTCTGATGCACCCCCTGAAATGAAGATTTACTTCCATCCTTCATCTATGTACCTACCACAATTGCTTTATAAAAAGAGGAAGGGGGTTAGGGTTATTGGGTCGGTAATAAAAACATCTAACTCAGTAAACAATAGGATTTTTACATGAGAAATGGTTCTTCTGAATAATAATGAATGATCTCTAATCTGCAAATTAGAAAAGACAGTATCTGGGCTCCCTACTTGCATACACAATATTTTATATGTAGAAATTTTGTTTTCCTTTCCCAAATAACATTCAGAGGTTATTATGTCTTTACTGTTATTACAGTTTTACTACTTACATGTTCACAACCTAAACTCTTCTCATTCAGCTCACCCTAAAACAAAAAAGTTGTGTGCAAAGAACCTACCCAAAGATTATGTCTCAAAATAAGGTACACACTCTAATTTTGCTGTAGAGGTTTTTTTTTTTTTTTGATGAGATATTGAACATGGCCAAAAATAATTATTTTCCTTGCAAGGTTAGCAATGCTAAAACCTGGCTGCATTACTGCAGATAAAATTTGTCTCTTTATTTGGAATTTACCTTATGGCAAAAAAAAAAAAAAAAAAAAGAAAAAAGAAAAAAAATAATATTGGGGAACACACACACACACACACACACACACAGTCAAAGAGAAAACCTCGTTCAGGACCCAGTCATCCATTCCCTGAAGAGATGTAATCTCTGCATAACAATGCTTAAATCAGCACATTTACAACACATACTAAGTGGTTTGTTATTTATTTCAAGACTTTAATTGGCACAATATATTAACAGCATTGTTACAACAGTTCCACTTAAGGTTTTTTTCCCCCTAAAAAGAGGAAGAGAGGGAAAGAGAAAGGGGGAGAGAGAGAAACAATCAACCAGAATTACGCTATAACCACTGTTTTGTTATTTCTTTAGCCTGAATGAACTGTTAAAGATGAAGGGGGGAAAAAAAGGAAACCAGCTTCGAGAACCATATTTTAGACTCAATCCAGTTTTATTAAACCCAGACCAGTGTTTTTTCTGCCTTTCTAATATAACCTATTATGAGCATTTTTTTTTTTCCCAGGGACAAAAACAACACCAACTTTCCCTCCCTAAAAGCTTCTTATTGTTCATTTTCGTTGCTATTTGGAGAAAAAGCTCATTAAAATATTATGAAGCACATGGCATAATTACGTGCAAGCCTTCGCCAATGAGGAACATCTGCAGCAGAGCGTACATATATTTATATTACTGCAAACTTGTGTGCAGACTCTCCTCTCACCCCTTCCCCACTTTGCCTCTGTTTCACAATTCTTTGTCCTGACTGCAGAGCGCTGCGAACGTGTGAAGAACGTCGGCTACAGGGCGCTCATTGTCAGGCTCCCGGGGCTGCGAGCTCCCAGTGTTATGATTCCATCATTAGCCTGTAGCTCACGCCAGGGTAAACGGGGCTCTGCTAAATGCCTCCAAACCTTTTTCCCTCTTTTTCTTCCCCCGGTTATTTTTAAAATGTATCTTTTTCCTCCCTCGCTCTCTGGCACAGAAGGATCTGCAAAGTGCATCCAACACACACCCAGTTCCCAAATCCGTGCTTCTCTCCCTTCTTTACGTTGTTCCACTTGCTTTAAAACCAAAGAACCTTGGGCATAATAAAAACATTGAGAGCTTGCCTATACCACAAATATTTGTGGAAAGCACATGGTGCCATTTTGCCAGACTACTCTTATTTGTTAAACTGAGTTAAGTGTAACACGATTCCAAAAACTGCCTTTAGAATGAAAGAAAAGGCTTGTAAAGCCAGAGAGATAATTACCGCAATCTGGGTTAGAGAAAATGCAAAACAAAGGAGCACAATCCCATTTTGTGTGTGTGTGTGTGTGTGTGTGTGTGTGTGTACGCACGCGCATGTGTGCGTGTGTGCGTGTGTGTGTGTGTGGTGTGAGTCTTTTTGTTTTGTTTTGTTTTGTTTTTTTTCCTCTTTGTTGATGTACCCAAACATGTAAATATTCCATGGCATGTGTTGTGTGGGGATAAAAATCAACCCGAATCCTGCACAGACGGAACAAAACACAGACTCTGTACTGGACAGTGGCATGTTCCTGGTGGGAGCATCTTTGCAGAAGGGAGGGCTTTCTTTCTGTCTTTTTCTTCCTCCATCCAGCAAACACTCACCCAAGAGTTACAGTTCTCATGAGTTGCCCAGACTCTGACCCCCACTTACCTACTCTTCATTTGAAGCTGTCAGTCTATTTTTTTGCACATGTAAATAAAAGTTGATTTGGAAAGAATTTAAGTTCTAAAACTTTTCTTACGAATCCATAAAAATCCTAAAGAATCCTCTATTCCCTCTACCCCCATGTTATTTTTATGGGGATTATCTATCAGTCTCCTCCTTGTTGGGAATACTGTCCTTTGGGATGGTTTTGTAGACTGGACCATTCCCAGTTTTCCTTTCTTTGTCTGCCAATTTTTTCTAGATTTAAACCACTTTCAGAGACAATTATTTCCATACGTGTATGTGTATGTAAATATTAATAATCATTGCATGTGTATATTTATGTGTGCATAAATAAACACCATCCCCACACATATTTCCCGTTTTTAAAGCATTGGGTCTTACTCCATAAAAAGATTTGTGTTCCCAAAAGCAGGATGTTAAGAGAAAGAGCAAACCTTCCACATTTCCCCATTTTATGTTTAGAAGCAGCGAACCTTGCAAGTCTGAGCTAAGCTTTTTGGTATTTTAGCCGAGTCCAGATTATGGGCTGTAGGTTTCAAAGCTCAGATCACCCAGTTTTCTCAAAAACTGTCCCCACAGTTCGCGCGTTACATTTCGTCTGGATTGTCTCTAACAGCCCCAGCTGACCCCCTCATTTCCTTCTCTTATTACTAACATCTTTTTCCCTGCGTGTACAACAGGATGATATTTTCCAGAGGAAAAGGCAAAAAAAAACAAACAAAAAAAAACAGTAGGGGTTTCTTTCCCTCCAGATGTAGACATTTTGTCACCCAAATAGCAATAAGAGGACATGGAAAATGAACCTGAGCTCGGAAGAGACAAACTACAGGACATCACTGAGGTGCATGTAAGGATAAACCCGTGAAGCTCTCAAAGCAGGATTTGGCAACAGAACCATCCCATTGAGCCAAAAAGCCAGCCAGGGCATGGAAGCTTGTTATTATGGCTCGCTCTGCGAGTGAGACCCACAGGGAGGGTGTGAAGGCTGCCTAGCGTGAAGCCTGTTTAGAAGAGTGGAGGAGTATGAAATGAGATGGGTCTTGAAGGATTCGGAGTCTAATCAAGCTGTGGCCATGCCCCACCCTGGTAAAATTTCAAAAACAAGGCAAAATGACATTAAAAAACAAAACAAAACAGTGAGATCATGGCTCTCATTTTGAATACTCTGACATTAAAGACTGGTAGTCTTTCAAAGGTTGGGCAAGTTGCAACTACCTGTTAGAAACTGAGTGAAAAGAAATGCCTTTGAATGAAAGTACCAGCAAATGCTGGTGAAGAAAAGAGCAGGAGACAGTGCTGGAGGAAGCTAAGGAGAACCACTTCGCAGTGTTGGCTAAGAAAGCCTAAAATACCAATTCTTCTGATCCGAATTATGTGACACATTATTGGCTCTTTTCTTCTCTTTCATTTTTGTTTCCAAACATGTTCGAATTGTTTTTTTCTCCACTTAATACAAGACTGAATCGTGAATTTTAGATGATTTGACAATTCTGACTTTTACAAAATGTAATTTTATATACTTCAGCCTAATCATCCCTTCCCTGAAGATAATGCTTCTCTTTTCTTCTATCATCTCCTCTTAAAATCTGGTATTATTTTTGTGTTGTTTGGTTTCTTTTCCTCTGTTTTCAAATTTTGTCAGTTTTCATATTTTAATGCCTGTTGCAATTTTGGAGAAGTGAATATTTGGTTAGATGGAGAGAAACTATTTAAAACCCATGTTAAATGTGAGGTCTAAATGGCCTTGCTTTTCCTTCGGTTCTGTGTGGCGGGGTTCTGTATGAAGTTCCGTTTTCCAGATCATTCCAGAGTAGGATGTCATGTTTGATACCTGAAAGGCCTTTACTTTAATAAGTCTTAAAAAGAGAAATCTAATTTTTCAAATATTCTATATAAAAGAAATAGGGTCAGAGAGAGAAATATGTTCATAAGCTCTAAGAAATAGGGTCAGAGAGAGAAATATGTTCATACACTCTAGAAGTGATCCTTTCAGATACTCAGACATCCTGAGGGTGGGAAGGGGTGTTTCCATGGAGAGTTGTCCATATGCTTCCTAACGTCTGGGAAAGGAACAGGGTGGTTCTTTCCCGAGTGGTTCCTAGCAAGGACTGTGCATTCTGGAAAAGGAGGCAGACTGGTGCACACTAAAGCAGAGTGGAAAGGGAGCATTTCTGAGATTACCGGGAAGGCCCCTCATTGTTAGAGAAGCTGAATTGGGTAGTAAAGATCATTTGAGGGGGAGTCTGGAGATGCTGAGACTCTGTGAATTTATTCTTTTCAGAGATTTCAGGATCTCCTCCAGCTTTTATGGAAAGACATGATAGATGAAGCTAAAAGCCAGACATTATTTAACCCCTCTGTTCTAGTTAGCCATTAGAGAGAATGGAGCCCAAAATACTTCATCAGTTTAGAAATAATACTCAAAGCATGACTTAAGAAATGTAATACAACTCAGCACAAGTCATGCATAAATAAAAATCTTAATTCTATTTTATTTCTCTCATATAGAAAAGCTTTAATTTGCATTAGTCAGGAGTATGTTTTTGCTTAAAAAATTTCCACAGCATCATGCATTGGAAAGTAAAAAAATATTAATTTTCATAGACTTAAAATAATCATGCCTTTTTATACTGTTCTTCGTAATTAATAAAAATCAGAAAAAAATTCAGTGTTTATTTTGAAACCAATAGGTGGTGCTATAAAATTCTATATTTTGTAATAGGCACTTTTAGTTTCCCATTCTTCAGCGGCATTAGAAATTTCCTTAATTATCACAGTAGGATTTCTCATGCCCCCCTCCCCAAATAAAGAAAGGAAGAAAAAAGACTGAATTGACTTTCCAACTCAGGTAGCCACTGTGATATGTCTCTTTTCCATTGGAAAATCAATTATAACTCAGATTGTGAAGGGGATCTATACAATTTTTAGAAGGAAAGTATATTTACGGAGACATACCCCTATATAGTTCTCTATAGTTATTCTTCCCCCAGTCCTTCCACTAATGGGAATGCCATGGAAGAACATCATTTTAATATTTAATTTAATATTTCACTCTATGACCTATCTTAAGGTGTTAGATTTGGGTAAAAAACAGTAACCACAGTATCATGAGACCATGGCGATGTTATCATGGGCTCCCCGAATCACAGAGCACAAGAGAATCTCAGAGATCAGGTAGCTGCAGATCAGATAACTGACAGAATTAAAATTGAGAGTGCTAGAAACAGGCACTTGATGGTTGTTACCATGGGAACCAACATGTTTCTGGTCTAAGGCCAAAAAAGTTGTGAAGGTTCAAAGACACTGAAAAATTAAAATCCAAATTTCATTTCAACTTTCAAGTGTCAATAGTCATATCAAACTGAGGCATTTCATTGATGTGGACCTTGTTGTTAAAAATCTAAATCATTTCCCTTGCCTTAGAAAAGCTATGGAAGTTCTTCACAGTTTCAAAGGTCTGTAGATTGTGTGTGTGTGTGTGTGTGTGTGTGTAGCTGATACGCTAGAGAAACATAAGAAGTTCAGTGAGGTCTTGTAAAAATCCCATAGAAGGACTATGGCAGCTGCAACTAGCTCTCATCTCAACCCTATCATTCCTCAAACATCTGGGAGATTTTTACCTCTCTTCTTCCAGATGTTTTGGTATCCTACAGAAATAGCTTCAAACACTTGTCAGTGTTCAATGAGCAGTCTAGTTACTTACTGGAAGATGTGTTTGTAGAAGACATAATAATTTTCATATGATTATACTTTCTGCAGCAGACAAGGTTTCCTCCTTCCCACCGGGAGCCCTTTCTGGGCTGGCTAGTTATTTCCTGCTTCCCCCAGCCTTGTGCTTCTTGGCCCTTCGGGGGTCAGGCTGCTTCCTCCAGGCTTCTCTGGTAGGGATTGGACAGAACCTACCATCAAATAGTCATTTTTACATTCATGCTGAACATTTCATAATATTTAGGATATAAGAAAGAGGAAAATATGGCTCAAGAAAAGAAGCCAATGTCTTTTAGGAGACAATAATAGAAACATGGTATCTAGAAAAGGGACTTGAGAATCTTGTTCCATGCCGTGCTACACAAAATTCATGAGGTGGGGGGGGTTACTTTCAAAACAGGGCACTGCATTCATAAAAGAGTTTTGGCAAATTAGGGTGCAATGGCAAGGGGGTCACGAGAATGACGAAGAGATATGAAAGGGCACATGAGAAATCCTTTAAGGAATAGCAAACTTTTAGGCTGAATCCTGTCGGTCAGGCTGCAGTAGGGTTGGATATGCTAACTGCCTTCCAGTAATGGATGAGCTGTCATGTGAAAAAGATACTAAAGTGATTTGATGTGATTTCAGAATGCTTACGAAGGACTGATTGAAAGACATTATCATTTAGTATCTCATTTTACTAATATTAATATTTTAAGATATTAGCAGTCAATGTAGATAGCTTTCTTTCACTATTAGAAAGTGAAATACAACAGAATGAATCCAGGCTGTGCAGTGAAGAAAAATCAATTTAAGTAATCATGGTATGGTTTGGCTTCTTAATATTCAGCTGTGCAATAAACAGTGAACACCCGACGTGCCAGGTAACTATTCTAGGCACTGGGAGGAGAGCAGTGGACAAGATAGAGTTCTTGTTTTCATAGTGCTTTCATTCTGTAGAGGATGGCGTCGGGGAGGAGAGAAACAAAGCTATAACATAGGTCAGAATGTGCAAAGTGCCATCAAGGAAAAAGGGGATAGGGTGCTGGGGGTGCTCTTTTACATAGAGAAGTTGGTTAGTGCTGTCTGCACAGGGAAGGAAACAGGTGGGAGGCAGGGGCTATTGAGAGGCTGTTGCAGAAAATGTTTGAGTAGAAACTGGATAACAAATTGCAGGGGGGGTAGAGGATGCTAGGTATTAGCCCTTATTTCTTTCTGTGGTTGGCTATGCCATTAGTTTATGCATTCATTTTGAGCATGGGTAATGTCTTACCCTTCTCTACGTGAGTAACATGACCCACTACGTGACAGTGCTTCATCAAAGCTTACAGAGTAAAAGTTGTGCAGGAACTTGGATATTGGATAAGACGTATTACCCCCAAATCCTGCCCCAACTTAGATGGTATATGGTCTGTTTCCTTTGTAACCATTCACATCCTATTCCTTCTCTTTGTCCAATTCTATCTTCCACTCTCTTTTCTAAGCCCTGGGCAAAGGAATATGAGTGGTGAAGATGGTAAGACCTTCAGTGATGGAGTTATGGGGGGAGTGTGGGGGAGATAATGTTGCACAGAAAATCACCTACTTCTGGTGCCAGTACTTTCAATGCAAGAAGAATTTAACTTTTTGGGGGGTGTGGGGAGAGGTAGGCAGGGGGACACAACTTGCTTAGTTAGAATTCGATTCAGCTGCATGGAAAAAAAATAAAAATTAACTATGGCTTAAACATTAAAGGTTTTATTCTCTTATAAAAATCCCAGAGGTTGGATATTCAGGGCTGGTAAAGCAGTTGCAAAAAATCTTCAGAAAATCAACATCCTTTGAAGTTTCCATTATACCTAGAGTGAGGTTCTCTCATCTATCTGGTCTCAGGGGTTACTGGAGGGCCAGTCAACATCGTATGAATTTGAACTTAGGAAAACGAACACTAATACCTGAATGACTTTCATCTGTTTTATATATTGGAGTTTTTGTCTAATAAATTAATCTTGGTGCTCAAGAACTTGGAAAATTGTTAATCTCTTTTTCAGAGAAGGATACTGAGGACCAGAGAAATTAAGCGCCTTGCTTGGGACCCCTGAGCTCGCTATTGACAGGGTTGAAATGTGAACTCAAGTCACCTAATTACATCTGCATCATTTCCACTGGTAGGAGAATCACTATCTTCTCCAAATCACATAGAAATAGAAGAGCTAAGGCCTGGCACCCTGTGGAATCCATCTGTCACATGAGACATCTTCAGTGTTGAGTAAGTATTACTATCCACTTGAATAGTGAAAAATTTTGGAAAACAAGGATAAATAACTGTCTTCAGCAACACTGGCCTGTTTGGGGGCAATGACCTTACACTGCCAACAATATGAGAAAGTATAGGGGGAACTGTTTTGGGATACATGAGAATATTAATGTTCCTTTAAGAAAGTGAGACTCAGTTACCACACCAATCTATTCTAGAACATCGCGGTTTCGCCCTTCTTTCATTTTCTCGTTTCAAAGAACTTTCAAAGATGTTTGGAGTAAACCGTGCCCATTAGCTAGTACAACCATGAGGAGGTAGAATAATTGATTTGGTAAGAGTGAATCAAAATTACTTCCTCTTTATACCAAAACTACTCAAGAGAATCAGTGCTTTGTCTTTCTAGCTAAATGATGCAAACTATTAACATGGAGCCTCCATGAAAATCAGGCAAAATTCTTTCAAATAAAGGTTAAATATGTTTGAAACTGAGCAATCTGCCAGAATCAGTTCCAGTTTTGTGTGTAGTTGAACTGACTGAATTACCATTTGGGCCTAGAACCACAGAAGCCCAGGAGACTGGGGCCCAAACCACGAACAATGGTTCTTTGTCTAAGGAGAGCCCATGGTTGGGTTTTTACACGCCAACACGTGTGACTTCGATGTATAGCAGAATGATTACAAATTCAGCTCTGTTCCAGAGCAGGTCATGCATCTGTCTATTTTGTCTCTAAGCCCAGCCCCTTATTTATGAACAGAACATTCTATTACATATGAAGGCCCGGAAAAGTCTTGTGCATTTTCTCAATTATTTTAAAATGCAAATTCATCATCTCTGCGAGGTGTTCCCTCTCCGTTTCAGAGCATCTAATGTGAACCAGTCTCTCCCATTTACAAGAGCATAGCGTGAAAGTAGATGATGCTGGCAGGCTTCACAGCATCGCCACTTTGGGATCTGCTGGAGAAACCAGGTAAGGGAAGGTGATAGCCAGGTGACACTGTTGGAGTGATTCCTTCCAGGGGCTGCACATCTGGGGTTGTGCAGCTGCCAAGGATAAAGCATGTGCTTCGATTAGCTGCAGCTCAGAATTTAAACCGTGGAGGAGCAGAACCTGTTCTGCAAAATGCCAGTGATGTAAAAACATTCAGGGTGAGGGGCTTACTCCTATACGTGTGTGTGTGTGTGTGTGTGTGTACCAGCACAGTCTGCAGTATCATGTGTTCTTGTTTCAGAATAATAGCATCTGGCCTTTAAAACACGAGTTATACCACGGGCCCAGGAGGCTTAGGTATGCTTCATGGGAAAAGCCCACTTTATACGTACCGAGAGAACAGTGAAACAGCAGTTTGTCAGAAGGTCTTTGCTTAGAATTAAGATAGAGCCATGGCTGGCTGATTAAACAATATTAAAAGACGTTTCTTTTCTCCCTAAATCCATCAGGGCTTGGGGCTCGTAGAAGGTGAAGAAAAATGTAAACTCCTAATAGATTCAGGCATTCTTTGGATGTAGTAAGCATTTAATATTTATTCCCCTAATAGGTACCCACCATATATGCACATTTCAATGTATAATGATTCCATGGCTCAAGAATAGTGTCGTTTATTTCCCCCACCAACTTTCAATCAGCAGGAGGACAATAAAAATCACATAATAGAGTCCAGAATTGATCAGCATAAACAACTAACGAGCCCCATGAATCTGACTTATTTTGCTCATTACTAAATCTCTTCAGATAGATCATATTCGAATCCAGAGACCAGGTTCACGATGACTAAGCAAAGCAGAGGATTGTTCAATGAGGGAGTCCAACTGAGAGATTATGTACCAACAGTCTCATTGGCCCCTTAAACCTTATGTTTATTTTTCATAATAAATATTCGTCTTGAGTGAGGCAAAGGAAATTTGGATCTCATTACTGCACTTTGTCTTATGACATGATTCTACCATCATCTTTCATAGTTACAAGGGACTCCACACAGCCACAGAAACAAAATGGATGGTGAATTCTGCAAGACTTATCTTGGCTTGTGAGCCAGGAATGGATATAGCAGATCCTGTAAATATTCTTAGAGCCTTGGCGCTACCATAATATTAAGGAGTAAGGGAAAATGGGATACAGCACATAGTTTCTATTCCCTTAACTATGGCTCTCATAGAAATCAGGGCAGGTGCTTTAAAATGGTAGCAACAGAATTATAAATTATTTGAGTTATAATGATCAAATCGTAGAGCTAGGAGGAAACTTGGAGATTTCCAGCCAACCTCTCTTATTGTAGATGAGAAACTCAGGACCTAGAAAATTTATCCTTCATTACCTCCAGAAACTAGAGTCTGACATCCAAGCCATGATTCCCATGGTATTCTGGCCCTTTCCTGCCCTATTGACTCATTAAAGCAAAAAATACGTTCTTAAATAATAACCAAGATTTGGTTGTGTTCTGTTATCCAGACCATTTTTTTTTTTTTTTTGGTCAAATCTCCAAACTTAACTTTCTGCTTCCAAACTCCCTGATGCCACCCAATCCTCTGATTTCCAGGAATTTTACTTTTTAAAAAAGATTTATTTAATTTTATTTTATTTTCAGTGTTCCAAAATTCATTGCTTATGCACCACACCCAGTGCTCCGTACAATACGTGCCCTCCATAATGCCCACCACCAGGCTCACCCACCACCCCATGCCCCTCCCCTCCAGAATCCTCAGTTTGTTTCTCAGAGTCCACAGTCTCTCATGGTTTGTCTCCCCCTCCGATTTCCCCCAACTTACTTCTCCTCTCCATCTCCCCATGTTCTCTGTGTTATTCCTTATGCTCCACAAGTAAGTGAAACCATGTGATAATTGACTCTCTCTGCTTGACTTATTGCACTCAGCATAATCTCTTCCAGTGCGTCCATGTTCATACAAAAATTGGGTATTCATCCTTTCTGATGGAGACATAATACTCCATTGTATATATGGACCACATTTTCTTTATCCATTGGTCCATTGAAGGGCATCTTGGTTCTTTCCACAGTTTGGCGACTGTGGCCATTGCTGCTATGAACATTGGGGTACAGATGGCCCTTCTTTTCACTACATCTGTATCTTTGGGGTAAATACCCAGTAGTGCAATTGCAGGGCCATAGGGTAGTTCTATTTTTATTTTTTTATTTTTAAAACTTTTTAAAGATTTTATTTACTTATTTGATAGACAGAGATCACAAGGATGCAGAGAGGCAGGCAGAGAGAGAGGAGGAAGCAGGCTCCCCACTGAGCAGAGAGCCCAATGTGGTGCTTGATCCCAGGACCCTGAGATCATGACCTGAGCAGAATGCAGAGGCTTTAATCCACTGAGCCACCCAGGTGCCCCTCTATTTCTAATTTTTTGAGGAATCTCCACACTGTTTTCCAAAGTGGCTGCACCAACTTGCATTCCCACCAACAGTGTAAGAGGTGTCTTGTTAATTTTGGCCATTCTAACTGGTAAGGTGGTATCTCAATGTGGTTTTGATTTGAATCTCCCTGATGGCTAAGGATGATGAACATTTTTCATGTGTTTGTTAGCCATTTGTATGTCTTCATTGGAGAAGTGTCTGTTCATGTCTTCTGCCCATTTTTTGATATGATTATCGTTTTGTGGGTGTTGAGTTTGAAGAGTTCTTTATAGATCTTGGATATCAGTCCTTTGTCTGTAGTGTCATTTGCGAATATCTTCTCCTATTCTGTGGGTTGCCTCTTTGTTTTGTTGACTGTTCAGGAATTTTACTTTTTGTCCATGGTTGAAAGTCTCTAATCTATAAATGCTACAAAAATCTTGTTTTTTGCCTAGAAATTCTCTAAGAAGAAAGGAAACACCCACAGAAAGGTAATTTTTTTTCTTTTCTTTTAAAGATTTATTTATTTATTTGACAGAGAAATCACAAGTAGGCAGTGAGGCAGGCAGAGAGAGATGGGGAAGCAGGGTCCCTGCTGAGCAGAGAGCCCGATGTGGGCCTCGATCAGAGAACCCTGAGACCATGACCTGAGCCAAAGACAGAGGCTTCACCCACTGAGCCACCCAGGTGCCAGAAAGACATATTTCAAAGTCATTCTCAAGATTTTGATTGGCTCCATGAAGATTCCATGGAATCTGGACGAAAGCCACTTCTGAATTTTAGCATTTTATTACTCACTACAACTACTCCTCCGGATACATTTATATTATATGACATCAGCCCCTAGAGGGTCTTTCCCCCACTGGGGACACAGAAGGAAGTTGCTATGAAGGTCTTTGACCCAGACCCAAACTTGTAGAATCAGATATTGTATAAGGGCTCTGTGGTGCCCTGTAGCAGGGGGGATGCATGGCATGTTACAGTCTGGAGTGATCTGTCATTACCATTTGGCTTCTAAATGGGCAATGAATATCCATTAACCATTTCTGCATCTAATAAGTAAATTACACACACAAATGTACGTGCATATACCACACACTTAAATTTTTATTTGTTGTAAACTAGTTAGGTTCTTCAAGCACACAGAAAAAAATGAGTCTTAGTAGAAGTCTTCAAAGTGCAATTTGCTTCTTATTTGTTGTAAAAATTGAGCACAACACCAGCAACAGTGAAATGGGAAAGCCCTGGTATCCTGCTCTGAGAGTTGCCTTTTTGTACAAGAAGCATTTTCTGGAGTTACTTTGAATTGGCCCTTAGACACCCCTTCACTGTTAATGCTGCTGAGATATGGGGGTTTATAGTGAAGTAGACTCAATGTCCATGCATTCCGCTTTATACTAAAAAAGATCTTTTTTGTGGGTTTAACCGAAGGATTATGCTAGTGTTCACAGTCCATATTTTTATCTGCTTTAGGGTCCAAATGGGATTTTGCAGCTCATTGGGCCACACTTTGAGCCTGGATCACCTAGAAGTAGCTGCCCAGGGAACTGATCACATCACAGAATTTCAGAAGTGCCACTAGGGTTGCCACCTTGGTGATCAACAACTGTTTTCAAATTTTGCAACCTGTCTCCAATTCTAAAACATGCACTGTAAACAGGAGATAGTCATTCGTGAGCAGTTAACTAGGGAAATTTGTGTTCCATTCCATTCCCTGTTTAGAAGAATAGGAACAGCATTATTTCAGGTGTGCAGTAAGAGCATCTGATCCATGAGTGACTAGAACTGATGGGTTGGAACCCACATATGCAAATTCTATGGAGGCGAGTCTCTCATGGCATGAAAGAAAGCGATATTGTTGTCTCCCAAGAGAACTTTTTGGCAAGAAATGTAAATGGAGAGGGAAAAATGGAATAACTGTATAAGCTTTGTAGAATTTTAGGTTACATTTTCCAAAACCTAAAATAAGGACTAAGAAAAATTCTAGATATTATTTTAAAAAGGCCACTACACAATTTTACTTGCTCTTCCCACTTATTTAAAGATAAGATGATATTTATAAAACTTTGAGAATGAGATATGATTTCAATAATTTGCAGAGATTTCAGATGTGACTTGTAAGGATCATTTGTAATGGTTCAAATTTGTCTCACAGGGCATTGGTTGAGAATTTCATCTTTACATTGTAAGCATCTTTGTATGGGATCTATATCTATAGCTTATAGATATCTCTATATATGCATCTTATACTTTAAGCATGTTTATACTTAAAAAGGCTTAGCAAGGAACTGCAATTTCAAATGCTTTGTAAACAAAATGATGTATAATTTCACCAGAATTTCAGAATGCAAAAGGCTCAGAAGACTTTTTGGAATTAGGATAAACTTTGAAGAAATTTCCCAAGTTTATCATAGCCAATTGGAATAAAAATGTCCTTGCTAGAGAGAGATTGAACTCTCTAGATTACTGAGTCTTTTAAATTCAACTAATAAATTAATTTTATATTCTCTAATAATTAGCTTTTTA
Source organism: Mellivora capensis (assembly GCA_004024625.1). Taxonomy (NCBI): domain Eukaryota; kingdom Metazoa; phylum Chordata; class Mammalia; order Carnivora; family Mustelidae; genus Mellivora; species Mellivora capensis. Next base: position 13,268 of record PISX010004489.1, on the reverse strand, counting down.
ATCTTGTGCCATAAAAGAATTTCTATTCATGGACTCACAAATGGCATTTGTTGAAAAAAATTCTCGCTCCAGTGAAATCTAACTCAGAAATAGACTCTATATTATCATCTGGCCAAATTTGTTTAAGGTGGTGGGAGGGTGGGGCAAATCACAAGAGTTTTAATTTTCTGGAAAAGGATCCTGTGTCTCCCACCACTGCCTATATGGCCACCATAGAAAGCAAAGGCAAAGACCAGCTATTGGCACACTGTCTCTCTGCCTCTGTCATCTGATTTGATCCCAAGTCACCCATTGAAATTAGTGCAGCTGACAGCTGGTTTTGATTGAGATCTATGACATTAAAAGCAATAGTAACAGCCGGCCATTACCAAGAGTGAACTACCTTTTCCTGTAGAATGGAGAGCTAATTACTTGTCTTGAGATTTTTTCTCCTCTTCAAAGGAAGTCAGTTTGGTTCCTCCAAAGTTATCAAGCATAAAAGAACTCTACCCTCAAATCAGGATTGCCCTTTTGCATTTTCCCCATGATTTCTGAGATTTTCACTGTTGTTACTCTGGTCTTCATATCCTGTTTTGCTGCTTCCACTTAGACATGCCAATTAAAGAAAGATATGGTTTATTTAAAAAATATGGTCCTAGAGCTGACTGTAAAGAGAACTCTTAAACAGGCTGAACTCTTCATCAGGATTAGCTGAATGTAGTAAGTAAATCCCATGTTGAATGGTGACCTCGTAAAGTCTCCAAAGAGTAGGGCTGTATTGGGCTTTGTAGCAGCTTAAATGAAACAAACCTATTTCTTCCCTTGGGTCTCACCAATCATGGGCCAGGCTATGCAGTGGGCAAGATGCCCGCTAAGGGGCTGTAAGAACAGTCTAATGTGTTGGTTCCCAAAATATAGTCCTGGGCCAGCAGTAGCAACAGCACTTGTTAGAAATGCACACTCTCAGGTCCCAGTCAGCCCTGACATGGGACCTAGCACTCTATTTTAATAAGCCCTTCCTTTTATTCCGATGAAAGCTAGCATTTGAGAATGACTGATCTAGTGCATCAATAAGTTTTCTGTTGACACTCACGGGCTTAAGCCTGGTTTCACTTCACCTAGGGGGAATGCAGAATCCTGGGTTGCAAGAAAAATTGGATGGGCAGACACAGCAATAACAAAAAAGCATCAACATATCTTAACTATATATGAACAGCTTGATATTTAGACACCTCTCTCTCTCTCTCTCTCAGATATATACATATCAGTTGATTTATGATTTATGATCTAATGATCTAAACCATTTATTCATTTAATAATATTTGTTTTTACATATCAGAGACACAATCCCAGAAATTGAGAGTACTGCAGTAAGCAAAATACACTGATCACATGCTGTTTATAGTCTAGTAAGGAGAATTTCAAGCCAATACGCAAATGAATACATGAGGTGGTAATAAGGGGTTAGAGAGTGACAGGGTAGGGGCCAGGTGTTATTTTGGATAGGAGGGTTGGGGAAGAATAGATAAGTCTTGAGCCCTGCTTCATATCTTCTCAATCATTATCCTTATTTCACTCTTTTCTGTAACAGCCAAATTCATGTAGGCATCATCTATCAGTACTTCAACTTAGTTGTACCTTGTATCTCTATTCTCTGTACAGGAGCTTCTCTGCCCCACTGAGTATATTCCCTTTCATCAACCTGGGATGTGCATGAGCTCACCTGCTCAAGGAAAGTAACATTCCATTCATAAGCATTTGACCAATTAGAAAGACATCTGGTAGATAAATACTTGCTGCTTTCTCTTCCAAACAGATAGCTCTATGGCGCGTTCTTCGTGATCGCCAAAGGAACCTAGCCAGACTGAGCTCTTGTTGCCCACAACATTAACCAGGTTACTAATATACTCTGGGTTGAACTTTCCTTCCTTCCTGACTCCATTCTTTGAGACCAATTTTTCCCCCAAGCTACTTACATTTAAACATTTGTCTCAGGCTCTGTTTTGGGGGAAACCTAGGCTAAGATGGTGGGCCTCTGTGATAAGATGGTATTTCAGTAGAGGTGTTAGAAACATGAAGACGGATTTCACACAGATATCTTGATGAAGACTATTCCATACAAAAGCAAATTCTGGGGCACCTGGGTGGCTCAGTTGGTTAAGCAACTGCCTTCGGCTCAGGTCATGATCCTGGAGTCCAGGGATTGAGTCCCACATTGGGCCCTCTGCTCAGCAGGGAGCCGGCTTCTCCCTCTGCCCTTCAACCCTCTCATGCTCTCTCTCTCAAATAAATAAAATCTTAAAAAAAAAAAAAAAGGCAAATTCTGTGAGGCCAGAATGTGTTTGGCATGTTCCAAGTTCAACATGAAGGCAGTATGGCTTCTGTGGAGTGAGCATGGTGGATAGGAGGTGGGGAGAGGGAGAGGGGAAAGAAATAGAGTATAAAGGGGAGCAGGATGCCAGATGACCTGGGGCCTTGTAGGCCATCAGAAGAACTTTGGCTTTTGTTCAGAGTGAAAAGGGAAGCCAATGAGAGATTTTGAGCAGAGGAAATACTTGGATCTGAAAGATGTCTTGAAAGGTTCACTTTGTCTCCTTTTTTTTTCAAAGCAAGACCAGTTAGGAGGTTTTTGCCATAATTCAGACAACTTGGACTATGGTGGTATCAGTGAAGGTGATAAACTGACAGAGCTGATCCTAGGATTATATATGGAGTGAGAGAGAGGAATTGAGGATGCCCCCAAGTTCTATGACTAAGTAATTGGAATGAAAATTATAAAAGCATCCAAGAGAGCATACCTGAGAAAAGTGGAAGGAAGCTGAATTGAAGAAAAGGAAACTTCAAACAAGTTAAATCATATTCTGGTTCATCAGTAGTAATCCAATTCCTATTCTCATTGGAGAGTCTGACATTTTTCTTAGCCTATAAACTATACACAGACACTCTCTAGAATAAATTAAACTTCCCATCTTTTCCCAGGACATAGCAGACATCAGCACAATAGACACATTCTCAAATAATACTGCATCAACTACTCTCCATTAATTATTTTTATTTAATCCCTAAAGCAACTTGTGAGTTAAATATATTTATTTTCATTTTATAGATGATGAAATTGGCAAAGAACACAGTTAAGTAACTTCTCCAAAGTCTCACTGCCTAAAAAGGATGGATCTTAGATTCAAACCCAGGTCTTCCTGACTCAGCTTATTTTTACTCTTAGCCATCTTCTCTCCTTCCCATTTCTAGCATAAAGACTCATCAAACTAACTCTTTCACTCTTGCCGTCCCATGTAAGATTCTAGGTAAGTTCAGCATCGGATGCAAAATAGTTTTACCTTAAATACCCACCACAGGTAATTACCCCAAATTGGTTTTCTTTCACCATTTTCCTTTATCCCTTTATCAACTGTCTTTATATTCTTCTAAGATATTTTTATCTTTCCCCGTGTCAATGTATCTTTTTTTAGACGATCAGAGATTAAATCTTTGATGAGATGAATTCAAATGACTCTACACTGGAATAATATGTACCAGTTAACATGATGTATAGATTGATTTTGACTCCACTTTCTTTCTAATAATTTGCATAGGGGTCAGTTTCCCTCAACTAGTGGTTCAAGGTTACTTCTTGTATTTCTTGTCCACTCAGAAGGCTGCAGTGAGTCCAGCAAGAGCTCTAACCAAAGGATTTCTCAGGACAGTCTGGATACCAAGATGTACCTACTCATAGGGAACCATGAATGCAAAGACAGAATTTAAATTCTAGTCAAAGAAAAGAACTCAGGCCATAGCCAGAAAATCAAGACCAAGTTCAGGACTAAAGAATGTAATAAGGTTGTAAACAAGAGATTATGTAATGAGGTCATAAGCCAGAAGGATCAGAAACACATGGGGTTTAGTGTATGAAGTAGATTAGGACTAGTGGCTCAGGACTAAGATTGTGACTGATCAGAGGGTATTGGAAACCTGTTTTTATGTGATGCCAGCTGCTTGGTACAAGGATAGATTTAATGGATTAAACGCCTGGAAACAAGATCTTGTTCCTAAGTAGGGGTATTATAGGAACTATAGGCTAATTGCTTACATGTTCATCATCCAATTAAGTAAGGTCAGCTCTGACAGCTCTTTGTAAATATCTTCACCCTGTTGATTCATTCATTCTTTCACTGTCATGGGCATTTTCAGACATGCATTGAGCATTTGTTCTGCATCGAGTACTCTATTTTGAAGCAAAACTGGAGCTAGAAAGGTGAATTGGCATAGTCTTCGTTCTCAAGGAGTATTTAGTTTAGTTTTGTTTGGAAGCAGATTTAAAGCAAATAGGGAAGAGAAATGACATGATATGATAAAGCCCTGATGGAAGCAGGTATGAGTAGAGTACCATGCTCCTAAGTCAGAGACGGTGTCACAGAGAAGGTCATCTTGACCTGATTTTGAAGCATACTCAGAGTTTATAGACAGAGGGGAGAGGAGTGGTATAGGACCAGGTTTCCCAAGCAGGGAGACCCAAAAGTGCTGAGGAATGATCCAAGAAGTTGGTATTGCTCTGTAGTCAAGGACTAGTGGTGGTTAGGGCAGGGAGGTTAGCTATGGATGAGGCTGGAAGAGCTGGGGTGGGTATAGTCATTAAGGGGTTTGTGCTTTGTTCTATGGAGTTTAGATTTTATCAGGTGAATGACTGCAAATCACTAGATGGTTGTGTAGAGGAGAACCACAAGAACTGAAGGTCAGAGAAAGTCTTCCAAGGGCAGTCATGGACTTTTGAGCTGTACTTTTGAGTAGCTGAATAAGCCATTACTAGGTGGAGCTATAGTGACCAGAGACCCTTGAAGAGGCATTGTAAACAAAAACTGAGGATTCCCTTTTTCCAGGAATTGAGAACATTATAGGTCAAAAAGCTCAGAACCACTCCAGCAATAGTGCTTCATTTCCTAGGCTTTCTTTGAGCCAATAGTGTTTGAAAAATACCATTGATCGATTTTTTAAATTCTTTTTTTTTTCCTTTTCAGATAACTTAAATAAATTCACTTCTTTTTCTTTAAGGCCCTAACATTTTGGATTAAAATAATTTCTCTTAAAGAAAACCTGTGTATTTTTTTTTTTTCATTCAATTTTTGACTTGTCAGAAAAAGTACTTCTTTGTTTGAAGGAAGCATTTTCTTAAGAAAGCTTTTTTTCTGGACATGGGTCATGGAGTCTCTTGCCCCAAGTACCAAGGGTGTACCGTACTTCATTCCTGGCTCTATTAGTTAAATGTTTTCTTTAAGCCAAAAGTATTAGGTGTGTTTACCCCCATTTTCCTAAGGGGAGTGTAAATATCTCTCCCAATTCTTTCTAGACTAGCTTTAATTGAAGAAGAAAGTAAAGCAACATTCACTGGAGAGGAGGTTGAGTGACTAAATTTCCATAAATAATGCATGCTTTAAGGGTTTGGTCCTTTGAATTCTCTAAGGGCAAGTACTGCCTAAAGCCTTGTTGCCTTAGACCAAAGATCCTTTAGGCCAGAGACAGCATCATTGTTTCTCACTTTATCTTATTCATGGCAGGACCTCAATACTCTTAGCTCCTCCTGAGAATTATGAAAATCTGTGCGATGTGAGGAACAACTCTGGGATAGTCAATCCAGGGCTTCCCAAACTTGCTGGATGATAAAACAATCTGGGGGTTTTAAAGCACAGACTCTGGAGCTCCCTCCCAGACTCCTAGATGAATTAGGATCTCCAGGGAGAGGGGTCAGAGAATCTGTACAGATAGTATGTATCCCAAGTGACTCTCATAATTGGGCAAGTTTGGGGAGTAGCAGGCTTAATCTATCTTCACTCTATAGGAGGTATAAATTCTTAGGGGTAAGTTGGAGAAGATATACCAAGAGTCAAATATAGAAACAATATTTTTAGTTGCAATTATGGCCAGAAGTCCAAATCCTGCCTGTTTTTGTAAATAAGGTTTAATTGGAACAAAGTCACATCCATTTATTTATACATTGTCTGTGGCTGCTTTCATGCTTCAGCAGAAGAGATGAGTAATTACTGCAGAGACCATATGGCCTACAAAGCCTAAAATACTCACTATCTGACCCTTTACAGAATCAGTTTATTGACCTCTGTTCTAGAGCACATGGTGTGCTTAAGAAAGAGCTTACCAATAATAGTACGCAATATACAATAATTATTGAAATAGCAAGTCACTTCAGCCATAACTTTTTTAAACCTTAATAATTCCATTTTCTATTCTGTTCATTGTAAATGTGCAATGTGAATGCTCATTGGGATGAAATATTATTTTATAATATATGACTCAGTCATGTCTATCTCAAACACCTTAATCAATCCCCTGCTGCCAATGAAATCTAATTCATAACATGGTATTTAGAACTTTCCGGTATTTGGACCCAACTTCCAACCTCTTCTCCCATTAACTTCTCTGACACATCAGGCCTCTTGTCAAACCACATTTCTGGCTGCTTCCGACATCTAAGCATCACCATCTTTTTTGCTGTTTAAAATCCAGACAAAATCTTCATGTATAAAGACTTCCCATCTCTTCCATGATATTTAATGTATACCACTAGTATCAAACTTTCTTTTTAAAAAAAAGATTTTATTTGTTTTTCTGAGGGAGGGAGGGAGAGAGAAAGGGGAAGAGGATGAGTGGGGGTAGGGACAGAGGCAGAGGGAGAAGCAGGCTTCCACCTGAGCAGGGAGCCAGATGCCATGCTCAGTCCCAGGAACCTGGTATCATGACCTGAGCCGAAGGCAGATACTTAACCACTGAGCCACCCAGGCACCATTAAACTTTCTTATATATTGGTTACTCTGTACCTACTTTATCTCTTCCAATAAAGTAGACATGTGTTAAGAGCTCGGGTTGTATTTTGATCCATTTTGTAATTTCAAAAGAACTAAATACATGTAGGTGATGCACTGTGGATATTTATGAATTGAATAAAATTCTTTGTATGTCAAAACTGACCGGATCTCAACCAACCTCATGTGAACGAGGTGAAAGCACGAAGGAGAGAAAGTCCCAGGAGCTAGGTCAAATGGGCAAAGGTAGTCACTAAGGTGCTGTAGCAGGCGCTGCTGATGTTTGCCTATATCCTTGCAGACAATTTCAGGTAACCTTGAAGCAAGGTGAGACAGATGGTGAATAAATACCCCAGCTTTCTTACTTCTAGTGGGATAATTCTGGGCAGTGTTCCACACAGTCTCTCAGAGGGATCCTAGTGGGATGGAGCCCCGTGTCATGCACTCATGAAAGATCATTATCTTAGTCCTTTTGGGCTGCTATAGGAAAATGTTATAGATTGGGGGACATATAAACAATAAATAATTATTGTTCATAGTTCTAGAGGCTGGGAAGTCCAAAATCAAGGTTTAGGCATATTCAGTGTCTGGTGAGGACCCTCTTCCTGTTTCACAGACATCCTTCTTATCACTGCTGCCTCAAATGGCAGAAGGGACAAGGGATCTTTCTTATGCCTCTTTTATAAGAACACCAACCCTATTCATGACAACAAAGCCCTCATTACCTAATCATCTCCCAAGGGCCCTACCTCCAAATATCATCACATTAGAGATTAGATTCCAACATGTGAATTTTGGAGAGACACAAAGATTCAGTCAATGGCTACCTTTTACTGGTTGTCTTCCCTTTCCTGTCTTATATTTACATTTCTTCACAGTATTTTTGGGGATCAATAAGCTGCTTGCACCTAAATCCTTGTCTTAGGATCTGCCTTTAGAAGAACCCAAACTGTAGTAGGCTACCTCTAAGAGGGTCTCAATGATCCCTGTTTCTTGGTACTAGTGTTCTTATGTCGCCCTTCCCCTTGAGTGTAAACGTGACTTAGTAGTTAGCTTCCAATGAATAAAATATGGTGGAAGTAAAGATATGTCACTCCTGAGCTTAGGTTATAAAAAGACTGTGGGTTTTGTCTTGGGAGTTCTCTTTCATTCTCTTTTGGATCGCTCACACCAGGGGAAACTGACTGCTTTGTTGGGAGCCAGCTCTGTGGAGAAGTTTAGATGAGTGAGTTTGGAAGCAAATCTTGTGAAGCTGCTTGCAAGCAGACCCTTCCCCAGCTGAGCCTTGAGATGACTGCACCCCACACAGCACCCAAACAAACCTTGCTTGCAGCCTCATGAGAGAACCTGAGCCAGAGACCATGCAGCTAAGATGCTTGTGGATTCCTGACCCACACAGGGTCAACAATGAGATAAAAAAGAATATATATTTTCAGCTGTTAAGTCTTAGGATAATTTTTATGCAGTGGTAGATAACTAGTACACAATCTGAGACAATGGTGTAAATCAGTGCTATTAGGGTTGTAGTTGAGAGACTCTTTTTACCAGACTAAGTCCTCATGTTTAATGCACCCAGGACATGCTGTACATCTTCCTTAGCATTTACTATCTTTGTGTTCTGTTGTTTAAAATTTGCCTTCCTAACTAGACTACAAGCTCTATGAGGACCACTACCCTCCTTCTTATGCTCTATTCCCAGTGCCTCTAAAAAATTATTAACTAAAGCAGTGCCTGGATGGCTTAGTCATTAAGCCTCTGCCTTTGGTTCAGGTCATGATCCCAGGGTCCTGGAATCAAGCCCTACATTCCCTGTTCAGCGGGAAGCCTGCTTCTTCCTCTCCCACTTCCCCTGCTTGTGTTCCCTCTCTCACTGTCTCTTTCTGTCAAATAAGTAAGTAAAATCTTTAAGAAAAGAATTATTAATTAAATAAGTAGACTTTAGTTCAATTGGTTTTGTACGCAATTAGTAGAAACTCAACCATTTATGTAGAAACAAAAAAATCTGGAGATGGATTGTCAGGTCCATTGAGATCTTGGAGCTCAATTTATGTTATAAGAATTCCATATTACTCTATCATTTTGTCTTTGTCTTTTTCTCTGTTACTTCCCCTCACTCTTCCCTCTAACCTTTCCATCATCCTATGAATCTTCACTCCTTTGGCAGCTTCATTTCCTACCAGAATTTCTCTGGAAAAATAGCTACTGAAATCCTCAGGCTGAAATCCTTATAGTTGAGCAAGTCTAGAAGAAAGAAAACATCTCCTCAAATGTTCAGGAAAGGCCCTGAAATTGAATCTTTCTGGGCTATCCTGGATCACAAACTCAGCCATGACCAGAGGAATCACCATGACCAGAGAAATATACAAACTCGCCAGGCGAGGTCCAAGGTCCACTTCTGGAATGCAGAGTATGCGCTGCCCTCGCTAAATCATATGGATTGAACAGGTAATTCCCCAAAAGAAAATCAAGGTAGTGTTAACAGAATAAAGGGTGATGCATGATGGGCAGAAAACAAAACCAAACACCTAACCAAACAACCAATCAAACAAAAAACAAAACAAATAAAAACAACTAGGTATCCCTATACAGTGGGGAATCAGAAATATGGTTGAGAATATCCAAGATCAATAGTATGAGTTAAATTATGCGGACAAGATGTTAACAAACTGATTTGAGAAATTACAGAGAAAAGGGGAGAGTTGAAAAGGATTGTAAGGTATGATCATGAGTAAGATTATGTACAGAGAGAATATGTCATAATTCTATGCCCACCTCTCCACCTCTACCCCTCTTCTACGCCATACATGAACTCTTGGACAGTACTTAATGCAGACCACTGGAGGCTTAAAGGAACTATTCAGGGATAGACAGAAAGTGATATATGATTTACTTTTTGTGAGCATATGCATCTTTCCCCAGAAATTACTCATTCACAAAAGTCACGTGAATAGTCACTGCTATTATCTGAGCATATTAGCACCATGATCATTTATTTTCAGTTTTTCCTTAACTAAACAACTAATATAAACCATAAGTATCATGGAATGATACCAATACAGACACACCCTAATACTAGATGCAAAACTGAAGTTACAGAGTAGACATTTGGGACTCTATATGTCAGCGACTCTTCCAGGCCCCACGAAAAGGCATTAACTTGAAGAGTTATTCAATTTGGGATTAGCAGATGTTGAGCATCTGTGTGCTATTCACACCCTTATTATCCTGGACATAATTAAGTTGCACCAGTTCATCTGAGAATCATCACCCTGACAAGGCAGTTACAGAGGGAAGATGGTAGATACCACTGACAATAGCATGATGGCCTTTTTTGGGTGACCTATAAAGGGGGAATAAAAAGAGGCATTTTGTATTTCTTGTGTGTCTGTATAGTTTTTTCAGAATCCATTTGACCTCCTTCTGTCTCAGAAATTCTAGTTCTTCTCGTCCTTTTTTCAACAAGGTTTTCTTCATTCTCCTCCTTGGTCTTCATCTAATACAGATGGTTTTCAACATTGGCTTTATTGACATTTTGAAACAGGTAATGCTTTGTTGTGGAGGACGGTTCTGTTCATTGCAGGATGTTTAGCAACATCTCTGGCCTCTGCCCACTAGATGCCAGTAGCATCCCCAGGTATCTGGGGGGCAAAATTTCTTCTAGTTGAGAACTGGTGACTTAATGCTACACACCTTCCTGAGGTGATAGAATTCATAACAACGGCTTTAACTATCATCCTTGCTGATGGTTCCCATATCTGTATCTTTGTCCCAGCACTCCTCCAATAGGACATCTCCATCTGAATGTTCCTTTCAGTCATAATTGAGCCTATCTAAACTTGAACTTTTTTCTTTCCCCAAATCTCCCTCTTATCTTCATCCCCACCTCCGTCTCTTCCTCCTTCTTCTTTGTCATCTTAGTTATAAGTGACACATCACCTTCACTTTGCCAAACTAAATATCTCTGGGTTATTCTCTAATTTTCTTGATAACATATATTCAGGAGCAGATCTAGCTTTTGTGAGATCTAGAGCTTCTGCAGGTTGAGGAAAGTTTTCTTTCAAAGATTATAAACTTACAAATGAGGTACGAGGGACTTGGCAGGGGCTAGTGCAAATTGGGGAATCTGAAGTCTATATTTTGTTGGTATCATTATTAATCCACTTTTGTATTGACTATTTTAATACAAGTAGAGGGAATTTACTCATATAAATCATTTTTATCCAATGAAAAGATCAAGGAGTTTCCATGATTAATAGGAGAAAATGTTATCTAATAAAGAACAATTTTTATACAATGTCTACTATGTGTCAGAGATATTAAGCATTTTTTCTCATTTAATTTCCTTTGCTACCAATGAGGAAGGTATTAATCTACTATTGTGGTTAAGAGCATTTCCTCAGAGGCCAAACCATCTTAGTCAGACATGTGGTTTTGCTAATCTACCATGTGACTGCACAAATCACTTAGCCAATTGGAAAGTCAGTGTCCTCAACTGTGAAATGCAGATCAATTTTAGTGCCTACTTCATTGAGTTGTGAAAAATTAAATTACCTACTATGTGTAAGACACTCAGAAGGGGTGCTTAAAATAACGAAAACATTATAAATGTTAGCTATTATTATTTTGCTGATAAGAAAACCAAGGCCCAGAAATTAAATAACTAATCCAAGCTTAGTTAATAAGGGGAGAAAAAAAGGAAATAGAACTTGAAAGCTCAGGCTTTTTCTACCACACAAGTTCCCCACTATAGCCTTCATGGGTTTTAGGGAGGATTACATATGTTACAAATGGTTCAATTACTTTACACATTGTTCTACCAATATGCAGAGATTATAAGGGAAAAACAAAAACAAAAACAAACTAGAAAGTGGATGTTTGGAGGTTTGTGTGTGTGAAGGTTTTGTTTTTATAAAAATAGGAGGTTTGGTTTTAATAAAAATAATTTGGAATTCAAAATAATGAGAGAATTAGAAAGAAACTTATACTCTGGAAATTATAAAATCTTCTTTAAAAATTTTAAGAAGACACAAATAAATGACAAGGAATCCCATGTTCATGGATTGAAAGACTTAAATTATTAAGATGACAATACTCTCCAAACTGATCTGCAAATTTAATGAAATCTCTACCAAAATCCTTGTTGTCTTTTTTGCAGAAACTAACAAACTGATTCTAAAATTCATATTGATATGGGAAGGGACCTGAATGGCCAAACAATATTGAAAGAAAAAAAAAATGAGGTTGGAGGACTCACATTTCCCAATTTCACAAAATGGGAGAAAATATTTGAAAATCACATATTTGGTAAGAGACATCAATCTAGAATATATGAGGAACTCTCACCCAATTAGAAAAAATGGGCAGAGAATCTGAATAGACATTTCTCCAAAGAAAATATACAAATAGCCAACATGCACATGAAAAGATGCTTAACATCTTTAGCAATTAGGGAAATGTAAACCAAAACCATAATAAGATTTCACTTTATGAAATTCACTAGACTGGCTCTAATAAAAAAAAAGACAGATAATAACAAGTAACAAGAAACTAGAATCTTATACATAGATGGTGAAACATGAAATGGTGCAGCAACTTTGAAAAACAGCCTGGCTATTCTTCAATAATAAGTTAAGTTACTGTAGGGCCAAGCAATTTACTACTTAGTATATACATATGCTAACATATGTTCACACAAGAACTTGTACATGAATGTTCATAGCAGCTCTATTCAAAATAGTCAAAAGTGGAAACCACCAAGTACCAACAAACTGGTGGGTAAATGAAATGTGGTACATTGATGTAATGGAATATTACTCAGCAATTTAAGGGAAAGGAAGTACTAACATGTGGCATAACATGGATGAATGTTGAAAACATTGTGCTTCATAAAATATACCACTCACCAAACACCATATAATTCCATTTACATGAAATGTCCAGAATAGGCAAGCCTACCTAAACAGAAGGTAGATTAATGGTTGACCTGTCTAGGAGAGGGGTTTGGGGAATTTGCTGAAGTTGGTTATAAATTGCAGGTCCCAAACCCGGAAAGATCCCAAACAGAGAGATTGCTGTTCTCACTATCTCTAGAAACTTTGAGGGGAATTTCTGACCGTTAGAATCGAGGACTGCCCCTCCCCCATATTTTCCTGACACTTAGCCCTCTCAGCTATCTTAGAGAGTGTAGAAGGAGTTGCTCATCGTATCGGTCAGTTTGAGGATATCATGGAGCCACTTGTTACAGACAGAATCAAGATAGTTTAAATATTAGCTCATCTTACCACTTCTAGACACAAATGGAGAGTCACAACTACAGAGGGTATATATATTATCATTGTTACTATTTTTAAATGAATATGGCTTTCCCAGAAGCTGTGGAAGTAGCCAGGTGACAAAACCTGGAGCAAAGTTTGATCAGTGGGAATAGCATATGGGAAGGAAAGGCAGAAATACTCCCTTTCCATCTCATTCCACACACTG